>PISX010016153.1:0-47205 GCA_004024625.1 Mellivora capensis
CATAAGAATAAATACGGATAATCTGCTGAGGTATTGCAAGAAGGTAGCCTATCTAAAACTTTCAGAAATACAGATTAAGAGTGATTTTTTCATCCCAAGTTCTTTGATTTTCTACTTATCCACACGAATTTACCCATGTAGTTTGCTAAATCTCCACTGCTGCAAATGGGTCCTCCCACGGACTTGATACAAAGTAAGTACTCCATAAAAATATATTAGATGAATGGTTGGTAGGTAGATTAATGAATGGATAGATGAATGGATAGATGATGGACTGAGTGAATTATTCATATACAAGAAGCTAGATACATTGAAGAACCTCTACATAATGCTACCTCATTACATGTATTTTTCTGGTCCATTGAGATGACTTGGGAAAAGTCAACAAAATTTAAACACTATTTTAAAAAAGGATATGTAAATGTTAATGATGTAGACGCTTATTCAACAATTACTGCACTCATCAAGAGAAAGGAGCAAAAATGCAAATTCTGTAGCTAAAATACAACCCAATATATCATAAAGGAAGATGGTTAAATAATTAAGCACCATTAAGGAAGAAGAACCTACTAAAAATTAACAATAGAAACCATGTGAGGAATATTTTTCTTTAAATATATGCCTTTTTATTAAAAACATCCACATATTCTCAGATATGTCTTATCCATAGTCTTATCCTCACAACTCAGCATTTCAAATGCAAAACTTAACTGTTATCAGTATAAAGCATCTGCTTTCCACATATGCCAATTTTTTCAGAGGTTCTTCAAATATCCTATTTTAATGATATCTGAGCTTGCCACATGTTCAGGACTTAGAAAGGCCAGCAGTCAATGAATTTGCATGACATTCAATTAGACCTCTAAAATGTCCTGGACTTCAATGATAATAATTACATTCATAATAATATATGCCATGTATTGACCTCTATGATATTTTACTCTAAGCTAACCACACAACAAACATTAGTTCTAATAGTCTCAATTTGTTGTACAGTCAGAGCTGGCACTAAAAATACTTCCTCATCGCACTAAAAATACTTCCACTAACTATGGCCCATATATATCAAAAATCAAGGTACAAGTTGGGTATAAACTGGAGAGCATTATAGACTGTTTCATCGGTCTCCTAATCTGCATTTGCTTTAATCCAGAAATTATAAAAACTTTAGGGTCTTAACCTAAAAAAAAAAAAATTAAGGATAAATTCAAAGTTTTCCTAAAAGGAAATTTTTTTCTGGAGTTTCTATAGTAGCAAAATATCAAAAACAATTTTAAATGTCCAACTACAGCCATGGGAAATTACGTCATGTATAAAAAGAGTTAAAAAGCTACAGTTAAGTAGGAAAAGTGTGTTCTAAAATTTTAGGTCAAATGGTACAAATGTGTGCATGCATGTATGTGTGCACAAGGACAAAAGGGACCTATCAGGACATACTCCAGGGTGTTAACAGTGGCTCTTCTAGGTGGTAGCACTGTGAAGGACTCTAGTTCTTTCTGTTCACTTACCTGCATTTTCCATGTTGTTTTCTCACGACGATCAACTTTTACAACAGCTGATTTTGCAACTTAAAAAAACGCTACTTTAATTTTTTATTTAAGTGTAGTTTTACTTTTTAAGAAATTTACTCACGCCTCAAAAAGATTAGTTTACAATTTAGGTCTGCTGTCAGAGGTGGTGGGATGCTGTAGCCATCTTGTCTTAAGAAAGACACCCCTGGCTTATCACCTCAACATTTTATATCCCTGCAAATTCATAATGTGAACTATTTTAAAAGTTCAAAATATTCATACCTTGAAAAATTACAATATGCCCTATCCATTCCTTCCATTTTTTCTTGATCCATTTTTTCTTGATTTGATGAGATTGGGTTAACTGAACTCTGAAATCTACAAATGTTCCAAAGTTTCACATACACACACACACACACACAAGCACGTGTGATTTTTCTATTAATTATTTAATAAAATCATTTCTAACTAAAATTTTAACTCAATTTACAATATTTATCAATTACCAAGGTGATATTTTGCCACCTAAAACAAAAGTAAATCTAAAACTTAAGTTGTACATTTTTTTTTAGGCTCCACTCAAGAAAGAAGAATGCACCAAACACCTTTGCATTTTTCTTTTTTTCTTTTTTTAAGTACATAACAAAGACCCAGTTTACCAGCTTTATTTTTAAGATTTTACTTACTTATTTGATAGAGAGAGCATGAGCAGGGGGGAGGAGCAAGGGAAGAAGGAGAAGCAGGCTTCTGACTGAGCAGTAGGCCACAACCACAGTGGGGCTTAATCACCAGGACCCCTGGATCATAACCTTAACTGAAGGAAGATACTTAACCTACTGAGCCACCAGGCACCCCCAGCTTTACTTTTTTAAACCTAAACTTAACATTACATATTTAAATAATCATCAAAATTTACTAAGATGCCAGTATTCATGCACAACTAGAAAACATCCTCAATTTACATCAAATGAGAAACATATTACCATTAATGCATTAATAGCTCTCAATATTAAGTTCTAGAAATAACTGAAATTATTGTGAGGGAAGATTCATCGTGACACTGCTTGGCTCATGTTTCAGACAAAATGGAAAAGCAGGTCCACACTGGTGTTAGCATACAAGAGTCAGGTCACTATGGAAAAGGTTTAATAAAAAAAGCAAAGTGCATACAGAGATATACAACAATTCTAAAGACAAAAAATTAGCTCTATTATGGGGTCCCAACCATAAACTCAAAAGTCTATAATAACTAGAACTTCGATGAGCTGTGTATAAATAATGCAGTCACAGTTACACTGAAAGCTGAGTTTTTTGAAATCTTCAAAAAAAATTAAAATGTTCCTGCTAATCCTCAACTGGGCTGGATAGAGTCAACATTTCTGTTACATACACAGATTTAATCATTTGTTGTCCAATCATAGCAGCTGCCCTTTACCATTTATCATAAGGACTTCAACAGTCGGCCTTCTTCAACTTCTACTGTTTCTCGACCATTCTCAACAATTCCCGTTCTAGTGATTTTTCTGCCATTAACAATTTTAATAGAAGGTGATACAGATTTCAAGTGAGGCATCCCACTACCACCAAAGGTCTTGGAAGAAAATGAAGTGAGGCCTCATAGACCTGGTGAACCAAAGGAAGTAAATCCCCTATCAATGAAGAAAATTCTCCTCCAAAAGGTGGAAATCCACTGAAGGCAGAGAAAAACAACCTGTACCTCACCTGCTTTGGCAGGGACCCGTTTGCTTGACCCCAAAAAAGTCCTCAAATGGGTCTTTGAAGAAACTGAATTAAAATGGGTCCCTTCCACCAAAAAAATACCCTGAAGAAGTGGTCTGGGTTTCAGGAGGTGAAGCCACACTCAAAGGGACTGTCAAAATGACCTACCTCCACCTGCATTTAATCCTTCTTTGACATATTTACCATAGATGTCCTGTTTTTTAGCATCTGATAACACTTCATGCACCTCAGCTACTTATTTGAGTTTTTTCTCCACTTCTTGTTTATTCTCAGGATGCCACTTCAGTGCTGGTTTCTGATATGCCTTTTTAATATGTTCCACGGAGGCATGTCACTGCCCGCATAGAACTTCAGAGTGATCCAGCAGGCTTAACAGGCTGTGGACGGAGTCTGAGGGCAGAGCCATGGGGAGCTAGAGCTGTAGGGGGCAGGAGCCACAGACAAGTTGGGGAGGGTGGGGGCTAGGAACCTCGAGTGGGGAGGGGCAGGACCAGAGGCCGGCAGACGTGTCCCCTCAGCTTCAGCACGGGAGCGCTGGTGGCGCTGATGGCCCCTTCTCACGCTCTCCATTCTCTCCCTTTTCCGACAAACAACGGGAAAAGTAAGTTGTAACTTCTTTATTCATCCCATTCCAAAGAAATAGATGCTTCTCTAAACCACATATAACTCCATTTTTAGGAATAAACTTTTCAAGTAAAAACTTTTGTACACGTCTATTCCATCATCTTTTTTAGTTTGCTGGGTCGTGTTTTCCAGAAAATGAGGAATATTGGAAGAAGTCCCAGAAAGACTGGGGCAGGGCCACTATACGTCATGAATTTTCACATAGAATTCTACTTTCAAATAGTTTTATTTTCAGCTTTTTAGTTTGGAAAATGTTACTTTCTGAGGCGTGTAACTAAGATCTCCAAACACGACCACAATGGGAGATGCATCTTTGGTCTGTTTGCAGGTGGAACAATTAACCTCACTGCTAAAATATATACATATCATATTTATAAATAAAAGTTATATATAATATATAAAATTATATATATATATAAAGCTATACATATAATATAAAATTATATATATATACATATACATTTATATAATTTTTAAAGTCAGACCACTTACATAAGGCTAAGGAGAAAAACCACACCCACACAAAATTTTGCTCTATAAAATAATTGACATAACAGAAGTGTGGGGGGAAAGGTCAATATGAGTGTTTAGGAATTTTGTATAGCATAGAGGCCTCTGAGTCCAAAACTGGGTTCATAGCTCTTACTTGGCCATTTTCTAGCCGTGTCAACTTGGGCTAGGTACTTAACCCCTGAAAAGCCTCAACATCCTCATCGGTAAAAAGGACTATAAATTAACCTACCCAACAAGGCCCTCAGGAGGATTAAATGAGATAATCCATGTACAACACTTCACAGAGTGCCTGACACATAGGAAGCACTCCATAAACACATGTCATCATCATTTCTGAGACATGACCATCTGTTCTGTAGGCTGCGTGTTATGAATAATATGTACCCGATGGAGATCATAAGACACCAAAAAGACAGCAACTCCTATGAATTGCATAATGATTTTCAGTGGCAAATAAAGCTCTAATCTGCCCTCTATATACTGCTGTCTGACCTTGAAAGTGTTTTCCAGACTCTGGTGAGAGTCACAGGAGCTCAGGTCTGTAGTCACAAAAGGAATGTGGCTCTTAAAAGCTTACGACAGACCGCAGATATGGGGCAGTTAACTTATCAAGAGGAAATGGGCTCTGGTTTTCTTTGCAGGCCTCAGATCCAGGAGCTGCAAAGTTGAGTCACCAGCTTGCTATCTGACCCCAGGCCAGCCACTTAACCTCGCCCTGACCCCATTTCCTTACTTAAAATCAACTCTCTGCTCATGTTCCGTTCAAGTCATTATCTCTACCCACAAAAATTGGTTGTGACTAAGGTGTCCCGAAGATTTTGAAAATTAATTATTCAGTGAGTTGGGTTTACAAAATCGAACTATGAAAGGTTGGGAAATGAGTAAGTCCAGCTCTGCTTTTTGGTGTCTTGGTATTATTTTAAGAGTTCTCTTCCTGGAACAAAATCAGCAAGCCAGACAATAAGCTTTGTCTGACACCGTGATCCCAGTTGCTGAAGAAGCTTTCTTGTGTTGGTGTTGCTGGGAGTGACAGAATGGAAGAGAACAGGAGCCCTTTTGTCAGGAGGTAGTCAAGAGGGAAATAAATTGTCGTTATTTAAAGAGAATTTAGGACAAGCGAGGCAGTGTCATTTGTTAAGGAACTAGACCAGCAGCTTGGATTATTGGGTCTTACCTCAGCCTCTGTCTCTACTTAACCTAGGACAATTTAAACAACTATGGGTAACCATACGAGTAGTCCCTGAACTAATAAGCTCTCCCAACTACCAACTTACACAAAATTAATGTACATCCACACCCCTCAATGCTCACTGAGACAAATCTCACCTTCCTGGGGTCTACTGTGAACATCTTGAATACAAAGGTATATTGTGTTTACTTTTTGCCCTTGCTCACAAAATGACTAGCTCCAGAAATACTGCTGACAAAAGAGGTGATGAGGAAAAGTGTCTAAAGTGTCAAATCTGAAAGTAACTGAAGTTTACCCTCTTTGTCAGAGTTTTTTAAACATCAACCGTCTTCCAAAAAAAATGTCTGAAATATTCTACACCTTTTCCTGCCTTCTTGCTGACTTGACGTCAGCCATATCACCATTAGTTAACTTCCTGGCCTGCAATGATTTTTTTCTGTTTCCTTACTTGCTAACAGAAGCAGCCCTTCCTGCTTCTAATTTGGTCCTTTTAAGCTACTGAGAAATCAGATTAACAAGGCATATCAGTTCAAGTAAGGTTCAGCTATGAGTAACAGAAACCCAACTGTAGTAGCTTAAATGCAAGAGGCATATTTGCTTGTGTAAAGAACTGTAGAGGGAGGCAGGGTGCCTGGGCGGCTCAGTCCAGTAGGCATCTGATTCTTGATTTAGACTCAGGTCCTGATCTCAGGGCCATGAGAATGAGCCCCATGTCAGGATCCATACTGAGTGTGGAGCCTGCTTAAAAGTCTCTCTCTCTTTTCCTCTGTACCCCCTCCACTCAGCCCCTGCTTGCTCACACTCTCTGCCAATCCTCTCTCTCTCAGAGAAGAAGGAGGAGGAGGAGGAGGAGGAGGAGGAGGAGAGGAGGAGGAGGAGGGGTGGTGTAGATCTAAGCAATCCAGGTAGGAGGACTCCAGAGGAAAGCTTTTGGAGCTCTAACCATTATAGCTCCCTTACAAGTAGCAGAAAGAAGGAAAGAATAACAAAATGGTACAACTCTTCTCTTTTTACCAAACTGTCTGAAAGTCCTACCAACATCTTTATTACATTTTATGCACCAAAACTTAGCCACACTGACTCCATCTAGCTGAAAGGGAACCACGATTCTCCAAACCAGTATATTACATATATATTCAAAGACTCTAAAGGCCTCTGCTTGTTTACTTTACTATTTCCCTGTTCTCAAGATGTAGAGATTGCTAGAAATCTTGCCTTCTGATAAGCAACAATTGTCCTGAGTTATCAGGAATAGAGCATTACAAGTAAGATGTTATCACCATGCACCAGTGCCAGGTAACATTTGGAAAGGAGGCAAGATCTCATCTTCTTTGTAAAATTCAAAGGCTGTGTTACAATCTCTTAAAGTCCATGCTTTCTTTTAAAAACATTAAAATCATATGCCTTCCCTTATTGTCATTTGAAAAAATTAAATTAGATATTATGATTCAAACTTTGCAAACATTCACAGACACCAGTGGAGATTCTGAATTCACAAGTCACACTATCACCACCTGCTTTGAGAATCACTATACAAAGGCAATGTCAAGCAAAGGATAAACACAAAGTGTTGGTAGATGGTTTCACAAGAGGCTTCAGAAGACTGAGAAGATGAAGGGAGTCATGTCTCCAGCTCTAGGTCTGATCGTTTGGCCTGCTGATTTATTGGCTACCAAATGGGAGAGATAAACTGGAGATCTGATCCAAATTAACTATAGTACTTTATGGACTAAAACAGAGACATGAAGGCTAATGAGACAACTAAGTAGATAATGTACTTCAACCAAATGCAAGGAGATGTCATGTTTAATAGAGAAGAGGATTGTGAGAATGTATATTTAGAGCTTCCACACACATGGAGGTGGCTTCTTGCATTTCAGGGACCCGGGAATACATTGAATGAATGAATGGGCATCATCTACTGGTAGGCACAGACCAGAAGATGAGGACAGCAGGATGGTCAGATGAAAAGAACATCAAATAGTTTGGTGGTTTCCAACCAGTAAATAGAAGATCCCAGAGGGGGCCTAGTGACTGTTGCAAATGTCTACAACTCCTTATGTGCAATAAGAATGAACACATTTCTGTAGATTGAGAAAGAGGAGCACAACCACCTTGGTGATGGGGTGGTATGGTGTGCCAGAACAGACGTTACAAACTCCTACAATGAGATTTCACAAAAGAAAATCCTCCCAATCTCCCAAGTGCTCAGAATAGCTCTGTGGAGCATTTCCTTTTATAATGTTTTCCGAAGGTTTCCACCAAAGTAGCCCTTGAAGACTGAGAAGAGAGGTTGCCAGAGCCTGGAAGGTTTTCGAGCATATCCCAAAGAAGTGCCCAGCATGACGTTTGGAACTCCTTTGCAGTTGTCCCTTCAACAGGCATGCAACTTGTATTCCACCCAATAGATAGTATTTGTTTACATTTTCTAATTTTCACCAACCTTAAAGCATGATTGCCATATTCTCCATCTTATTATATCCTAATACCCTTAGAGTACACACAGCTCATTTTAAAAACTGAAAATCTGACCTGCAAATAACCCAGGGGGTTACTGTGCTTGACCTTGCGGGAATGTTTTCGTGTGCCACTTAGATAATTTTTAATGGGGTTTAAAAATGCTCAGCCCTTGGGGCGCCTGCGTGGCTCAGTTGGTTGAGCGACTGCCTTCGGCTCAGGTCATGATCCTGGACTTCCAGGATCTCGTCCCGCATTGGGCTCCCAGCTCCACGGGGAGTCAGCTTCTCCCTCTGACCTTCTCCTCTCTCATGCTCTCTCTCACTCATTCTCTCTCAAATAAATAAATAAAATCTTTAAGAAAAAAAAATGCTCAGCCCTTGGGTATTTATAAATTATATTCTGCCATCACATTTAGCTGGGTCTCCCCTCACTTCACTAGCTGAAGGTGAAAATAAAGAAGATTGTAAACTGTCAGATGATAGTACCCGCACAAAGGGAATGAAGAAAGGGATTTTATGGAATAGCATCTCTGAAAGATCGCTGACACGAAACCAGAACTATGTTTTTCAAACACAAGTAACATAGGGACTTCTTTCAGAAGAAAACCACCCATAATTTTAGGTGCAAACCTAACCATTTTGACTTAAATGGCTCTATAAGAAAGCTACCAAATGGAAATAATAATAGCATTAAACTTCGTATTAAGTACTTCTGTGTATGCTCTTATACAACTACATAATCAAAACAAATTCACATATGAAATAAAGGCAGAACAAATAAATTAACAGTTTTAATTTTATGTGACCTACAATGTTGTGTAGAAAATAAATCTTTCAGTGTGAATAAGATTGTTTATTCATTTGGGGTTTTTTTTTTTAGTAACTGTAAATAAACACTTGAGCACAGAAGTTGCAGAATGTTAGTTATAAATTAGTCATCCAGTTGACCAAGAATATGCTTAAAATTATTAATTATCATCAAAGTGAATAAAAAATATATTTTTTAATGAATTCTGCATTCTTATTTTTTTAAGATTTTGTTTATTTATTTGACAAAGAGCACAAGCAGAGGGAGAAGAAGGCAGAGGGAGAGGGAAAAGCAGGCTTCCTGCTGAGCAGAGAGCCAGATGGGGGGCTTGATCCCAGGACCCTGGGATCATGACCTGAGCCAAAGGCAGATGCTTACCCAACTGAGCCATCCAGGCATCCAAATGAAAAGAGAGTGTTTCAAAAAGAAATGCACAGGTCTGGCTCATTAGCATCTCCCTAGGTCCTAGCACTGTGCCTGGTATATAGAAGGCCCTAAACATATGTTTACTGAGTGAATGAATACATTTCCTAGAATTCTACAAAAGGATTTCAATCTAGGTGCTGATCAACAGAGTAAAGAAAAACTGCCCTAAAGTCAAAGGAAGATATGCAGTGATTAAAACTTTAGATATCGTTAATAGACTTGTCTCTCCCTGGGAGGATGATCACAGCAGCTGATGGGATGCAGAGGTCTGGGAAATGACTGGAGTTAATCATGTTGCCAAAAGCTTTGGAGGATTGTAGTCCTGAAGCCTGAGGTTACTGGTGATGGGATTGGTTTACATTTTACTTTCTTAAAAGGCTGTTTCTAGAACCCAAGAAGATAAATAGGTATGTTTACTAAGTAATTTTCAACTGATGTCAATGTTAAACTCAAAAGGGAGATGAAACCAGTCATTTAAATCCATCTTTTAAATATTAATAACATAATTGTGAAATATGATGATCACACGATCCCAATTTCATTTTCCTGCCACTTGGAGAGAAGCTGGAAAAGGCATTCATTAACCAGGATAGCCAAATTTCTTTTCTTTTTTGGGGGGAGGGGGGTAGGCTAAATTTCTTGACATTGAGAATAACCTCTTATTTTCCTAGGTATGAATTATACAAGTAAATGAAATGAAAAAACTTCTTTTAAAAGAGACAGAAGGTAAGTTTTGGTGTGCACACACACACAAAAAAAATCAGAATTCAATGTGTAATTTCCAATATTTTCCTCCATTCCTAAAGATGAACAGAAATATTTTCTCTCTGAAAAGACCTAACAACTGACAACACTACTTGTTTTAGCCATCCTAAGGGACAGGTGTGACAGAGAGACAGATCATATGGTCTGGTAAGAATGGAGGAAATTACATAAAAACACTTTCTCTGTGTAATTTAAGATACAAAGGAAAATTTGTTTTAACTAAAAGCTTTCCATATTGAGAGTTTATAACTTAAATATTATTTTCTCTTCCTGTTTACTTGCTCAAACTCCCTTTTTTAATCTTAAAATATAACCTAATTACAATGATAGGTTTTCAAAGTGGATATTCATAGCTATAGAAATAATGTGGGGGGGGGTTGGTTCTTTTTTAATTCAATTTAATTAACATATAGTGTATTATTAGTTTCAGGGGTAGAATTTAGTGTTTCACCAGTTGCATATAACACCCAGCGCTCATCCCATCAAGTGCCCTCCTTAATACCCATCACCCACTTACTCCATTCCCCCACCCACCACCCCTCCAGCAACCCTCAGTTTGTTTCCTGGAGTTCAGCGTCTTTTTATGGTTTTCCTCCTTCTCAATTATCAACTTATTTTATTTTTCCTTCCCTTCCCCTATATTTATGTTTTGTTTCTTAAATTCCACATATGAGTGAAATCATATGGTATTTGTCTTTCTCTGAGACTTATTTCACTTAGCATAATATATTCCAGTTCCATCCATGTCATTGCAAATGGCAAGATTTCATTCTTTTGGTGGCTGAGAAATATTCCATTATATATCACCTCTTCTTTATCCATTCATTTGTCGATGGACATCTGGGCTGTTTGCATAGTTTGGCTATTGTGGACATTGCTGCTGTAAACATTGTGGTGCATGTACCCCTTCAAATCACTATGTTTGTATCTTTTGGATGAAAATACCCAGTAGTGCAGTTGCTGGGTCATAGGGTAGCTCTATTTTTCACTTTCTGAGGAACCTCCATACTGTTTTCCGGAGCGGCTGCACCAGCTTGCATTCCCACCAACAGGGTAGGAGGGTTTCCCTTTCTCTGCACTCTCGCCAACATCTGTGGTTACCTGACTGGTTAATTTTAACCGTTCTGACTGGTGTGAGGTGATATCTCATTGTGGTTTTGATTTGTATTTCCCTGATCCCAAGCAATGTTGAGCACTTTTTCATTTAGATGTCTTCTTTGCAGAAATGTCTATTCATGTCTTCTGCCTATTTCTTGACTGGATTATTTGTTTTTTGGGATGTTGAGTTTGACAAGTTCTTCATAGATTTTGGATACTATAAACATAATGTTTTTTTGTTTGTTTGTTTGTTTGTTTTGCTGGGTTGCTATTTGATCAATCAAAAATCGTTTGGGGTCCTTACCATGTAACTAACATGTTCTTTATATATTCCTTGATTTGGAAATTTTTACATTTAATTTAACATTTTAATGTAGTATTACTTGCAAATTCCCTCACATCCTTGAAGGAATAATGTGGTGGGTGGGTGGATGGATGATGGATGAAAGCATGCCCAGATGGATGGGTAGAGAAATGGAAAAACAGGTAGATGGATATACAGAGAAAGAAATGAAATGCTATTAGCACATAATCAGTGAAGATTGTAAGACGATTTTTTAAAAAAAACAAAAATGTGCGATACAAATTCTGGTGCTGCAGAAATTCAGGAGAGTTGAAAATTGATGGGATTAATAGAAAAATGTTTTATGTCTTTTAGTCTCACACACTCCAAAAAACTCCAACATCACATGGAACACCCAGATGTTTCTTCTTTCTCTTAGGGCTGCATTCACAGTAGGAGGAAGATCACATGGTGTCTCTCTCCTTCCTCTCAGCAAAGTTTCCAGCTTTTATAGCTTTCTCCTTGGTCTCTAGTCTCTTCCCTTGCACTCTCAGAAGACTGCATCTCCTACTTCCCAGAGAAATGAGTAGAAATCAGATATGAGTTTCCTTAATTTCTTGTTGTCAAACCCAACTAATACATTTTGGTCCTTGACTTGCTTGACTTCTCTGTGGCCTTTGACAGTGACCTAGGCTTTTCTCTTGTTGAAACACTTCCTTCTTGGCAACCATGAAGTTCCCCTCACCTGGATTCTCTTACCTGTCTGGCTCTTCCTCCCCAGGTCCTTTCATGGGTTTTTCTTCATGAGTTTAGAGCTGCTATTTATATTTGTTTGCAATTGCTACAATAATGGTGCCTAACAAAAAGCCAATCCCAAATTCAGGTGCTTATAGTGACAAGCATTTATTTTTATCCCCTCAAGTCTGCAGCTGAACTGAAGTTCAGTCAAACTAGGGTGGGCTCTCTGCTTCAGACTGTGTGTCAGCCAGACCTGACTCCAGGTTGCAAGTCGGGCTCAACTTGGGGGCCAGTCTACCTGCTTTTACTCTGGGGCCAGTCTGAAGGGACAATGGCAACTGAGGGCATGTTTCTCTCACTAAAGATCACCAGAAAATAAAAGCGAAGCCCAGTGGCACATGCACATTTTAAATATCTGTTCATATCATATCTACTAACATTTCATTAGCCAAAGCGAGTCCTGCCCAACATCAAGGTATGGGTGTTTCATTCATCCTCCATGAACCCACTGCAAGGACGTGGATATATAATGGAATCACCAGGAAGTAATTAATTCAGAATAATCACTCACTTTTGCTTCCCAGGGCTCTATCCTCATCCCCTTTCCTTCCTCATCTCTTCTTGGGCTCCTACCCATACTCATTACACAGTAACAATCCCATTCCTAATCTATAGCTTCAATCCAGATTTTCCTGCCAATCTCCAGATCAATATAACCAGTTGCCAAATCTCTGGTTGGAATTACCACAGACCTCTGAAAAGCAAGATTAAAGGAAAACTTAAGGAACTGCATGCCTTATCTTTCTATAGATTAAAAAAAAAACCCAAATTGTGACTCCCACCCAATTAATATTTAGTGATGGGTTATTATGTATCGAGCCCTGTTATAGAGACAGGGGACAGAGTAATGAAGAAGACAAGGAAGAAAGAGGAGGAGCAGCACAGGGAGGAGGAGGATGAAGAAGAGAGGAGGACAGCAGAAAGAGGAGGAGGACGAGGAGGAGGAGAAGAAGAAGAACGCTACCTTCATGTCGCTTACATTCCCTATGCTTGCTAAATAATTCTAAATTTTTAGTTATTAGTTAGGGTTGCATCACTGTATCACTACAAATAATATAGAAAACAGATTCATTATAGGGTAAATTAGACCATATGTGACTGTGGGAGTAGTCTCTGCAGGCCAATGGAGGAGTCTACACAGGTTGTTTTCTCTGTGACTAGGGTCGATCCAGTATAGCTAATTCACTTGAGGTCAGCTTGACGACAATAGGAAGGGAAAGCTGAGTCAGAAAGCATGAGGATAAACTGGGACCTATGTCTGCCTCGCATCTCAGCCTCGGCGACTTCGGTGACCTGCTGGTGCCCTTCCTCATCCACTTGGCTTAGCCCTGGGGGAAGTCAATGGAGGGAACCTGGTGAGAGTTGGAGCCACAAACCTGGGAGCTACCCTGCACCAGCCGGGTGAGGCAGCAGACCTGTAGCTGTGGGGATGAGTTGCCTCTGCAGCTGGTGCCCAGCACAGACCCACAGAACTCAGTATGGCTGCAACTTCACTTGAGCTTTCCAGCTCTTGTCCAGAATGTCTCTTGTGGCCAACATGAACCAAAAATCATCCAGGGAAGAGAATTCTGGGAAACATAGTTCCAGAGTAATTAAGTTGACACAGTAAAGCCATCATAGCTTGTTAAAGCCATCATAGTTTGTTAAAATACATATATTTTATATACATGTATGTAAATAACAAATATGCATATGTTACATAAATATAAATATATAAATTATATTTAATTTAATTTAAATATTTTTTATTTAAATATTGACACAAGTCTGAAGCAGAAAGCCCACCCTAGTTTGACTGAACTGCAATTCAGCTGCAGACTTGAGAGGGTAAAAATAAATTTTTAAATAAATTTAAAATATTTAAACATACAAATATTTATATTTATGTAACATATGCATATATATGTATTTATATATGCACAAATTCTGCGCACCACTCAGGTCACACTGAAGTGATATAGGTATCACTTCAGTGTGACCTGAGTGGTGCGCAGAATTTGTATAATCCTAGAGGTTAAACAATTCACCCAAAAGGTGAAGACCAGTATAACAGTTTACCACGGTAAATGGTTTGGCCAAGCTTCAGAGGCGTATCTTTTAGAAAAATGTGATAGATAATATATTTACCTGCTTAGTGACCTTATAAACATTTGATAAAACCTGACTGAAAGATGCTAGTAAATCAATATACAAATCCCTAGTGTTAAGCATGTTTAATTATTTGAAGGAAAGATCTTACACAGAGACAATAGAATGTGTTATTTACCTGTCCAAGAACTTCCGGCCACATGGGAGCCATTTACTCTTCCAGCAGAGTAATTTATTGGGGGCCTAAAAAAAGTAAATGCACCAACCTCATGATGAGCTTACGTTCAGGTAGTACCTTACTCTCCTGGAAGCATCTGGCTCATCACTTTTACTATAGTTTTCACACATATTCCGAAGAAGGTGTCGATCACTTGACTATCTGGGTACAACTGACATAATTTAAAACAGGTGTCACATCTCCATACTGGAAAGAAGGCTCTGCTTGGAGAACAGCTGAAGGGGGTGGGAAGCACAGGCAGTCGGCAGACCCTGGAGCAGAGCCCGTGGGCACGAAAGCTGCTAGGCAAAGGTTTAAAGTAGAAGCTGACCTACAGTAGACACAGACATCCACTTTCTTTACCCTTCCCTTAGCTTGCTTGCTCTCATTGTCTACTCATCATGCTCCCTGGGTCTAGGGAAAGAAGCCAATAAACTAATTCACACGAAGGTGTAAAACCCTGATAAGACAGCTATGGGATATTAACAAGGTCAGAAGCCAAGGAAAAACATCTGAACAATGAGATTCAAGGGAATCTTGAGCCAATAAGGGAGGATATAAACCTTTAGATTCCCTCAGGTTAATCCCTCCGCTCACTCAGAGCCTGCCTTATGCCCTATCACGGTGGACTCACAGATGCTAAAAATGAGGACTGTTTTAATTCAGCCCTAAAGCTTCCCCCCAGACTCCAGATGTAGGGGAAACTTCAGTCCACCTTTTGTGCTTGTTTCTTATGAGCAATTTAGGTGCTCTAACTAATAACAGGCCAGCACTATTCCTTCCCGTGTGCTGCTTTTTCTACTGACTGAAACTCAGAAGCAGTATGCTCAAAATATCTTTCTCAGTGTTTATTTCTCTCACTACTAAATTCTGTCTCCAAAACTCACAGGACAGCTGTAGAGAAAGAGAGAGAGACCTATCATAACAGGGAAATGTGAATTTTCAAAGAAGAGAACAAAAGGAAATGAAATACGAAGTAGCCTGAAAAGATTTCCTCTCTTGAGATAGGAGAGGCTTTCAAACCAAAGCTTGAGTTTACACACTGCACAGTACTCTACTTGCAGCCTCTAGATTCCTAAAGAAGTGTCCTTAATGGTCTAGCCTTGAATTTCCCTATCTGTTGTCTGCCCTCTCCACTGTGCCAACCCTCCACATCCCCAGGCCGTAAGCAGCTCAGATCCATGTTAATGCCAAGAAAGCCCTGCATGGGCGCCCCAATTTACTGGAGCCAAGGGCAAAACTAAAGCTATGAAATTGTTTGTAAGAGCTTAAAATAACTAGTCTGGCAAAGCTAAGCTACACTTTGAAAGAGACAACAGAGCAGCAGAAGAGAATTCTAACCATCCCACTGCCCATAAATGACCTCCCTGCTCGGCCCAGCGGTGTACTTCCTTCCTATGAGAACATCTCCCCTAAGGCAGTGAATGTCATTCAGCTTTTTATTTTTCACCCACATAGCATCTTTTTAAACGTCTGCTGAATAGTAAAAGACCAGTAGCCACGAGAGAAGGGCTCTTAATATAATTTAATATGACTTCAGAAACCACAGCCAGGAGACATACATCAGTGGATGCATTTTTCTTTTAGAATGACCAAAATTTACTCATCATGAATCCTCTGTTGTAAGCATGTCCCAAAGGATTGCAAAACAAAAGCTAGATTCACCGGCTTCCTCCTTGCTAGACAAGACTCACCCTGTCCCTTGGGGCAGCCAGCAACCAAAAAAGGTTTGCACCCTGCCCTGTAGGGCAAGCGACTGAAAGCAAGGAGTCTAAAATAAGGAAGGCTGGGTGGCGGAGGTCCAGCCCCACCTGCACTGTCCACGGCACTGAACCAAGTCCCTTGGATGGAGGGCCAACAGTTGAGGGCAGGTTAATCAACACCAATCTTGGTGTTTCTCTGTAGCGGGCACAGAACCAACACAATGCACCATCCAGTGCACACACACTTGCCTTTCTGCCAAACCCTCCGGCAAGCTGGATCCGGTCTCCATTATCTAATTTGATTCTGGGCCCCTGGCTACAATGGTGGATGAGGTCCAAGCCCTAGTAAATCCCCATGCCCTGAATGGTTCCCAGGAACTCAGGTCAGCCCTGGCACCTCCACAGAGTCAATGCTCAGACTATCGACCCTCCCCTCTCCTCCACTAACAAACAGACTTCAAGCTGGGCCCTGGAGACTTCCAAAGTGGAGGGAGCCAGGAATCTGACAGGATATTCTTAAACAAATATGAGCAGAAGCTGGCATTACCACCAGGTTAAGCTGTCTGAGATGCCTGGGGCCCTGGCACATTCCTGAATACACTGACTCCCAGACTGATGACCAATAGTTTCAAAGTTTGATATCTCCCTCAAATGTCATATTAAAGACTAAACTTGCCCTAGATATGTCTATATTCATCTATAGCCATCACCCATTACAAGACATTTTTTGTTACTCTGGCTGCCTGATAAATTTAGGGGGGTTTAGAATCAATTTGGGGTCCATCTTGATATCCCTAGAATCTAGCATTGAGTCTGGCACACAATATATAAGCAACAAAACTTTATTGAAGTGAACTATTCTTGCTGGCAATGTGGTACCTAGCACAGATCATGTACTCCCGTGTGTTAAACATATTGGTATATTATTTTGAATTTACTTGTATATCGTATTATAAGCTTATAGAGGAATAGAGGCATCATAGGTGTAACCATATGTTCATCAAATATAAATGGTCACTAAATATATGTTCATCAAATAAATGAAGTTGGAGAAATCATGAATTTCTCAAAACCATGAAATTTTTAGAAAACAAATTTGGACTTAATATTTTGAAATATCTACCACCGAATTCTTTCAACCACCATTGCTAAGAATGTTATATAGTGTGTTGAAAATTGTTGCAAAATTATATATATTGGCTTTAACCCCCTCTTCTAATCAATATTCTAATGAGCACAAAGGGGAAAGGAGAAACTCCCCAAAATGTCAAAGGCCTAGATATAAAGAGCAAAAAACTTATTGCCTAACATTTTCTATACCAGCAAGGCTGCTTAATCAGCTCGCTGTAATGGGAAGGGTTTTCATAGTGTTGGTAGTCTCTGGGTGTTGGTCTCTGGGCTTGTTACTGAGCAATTGGGAGCTAGGGGCAAATATCCTGAAGCAACTTTCTTCTCTCAAACACACTAGACATTTAGCTGATTGAGCCAAATTGTTTCCATGGATACTTCCCATATCAAGAATTGTGTGATGTCTGTATGTTACTTGCTTAATATACTTTCAGTGTTAATAAATTCAAATTGGTGAATATTACTGGAAAACAGGAAATTCCTAAGTAAAGGTGAAAATTTAATGCAAATCAATGTCCTATGTGATATAGTTTATGATGCATTTTATTAAATGAAACAATATTCCTCAAAGGATCTAGAAAAAATAGGACCTGGATGACATTTTAATATACACCATTCCTATTTTACCCAAGCTAAATAATTGTATGTTATTACAATGATACACACAATTACTAGGTAATAACAGGGTTGCATTCATATACTAAGCACTTTACAAAGTACAAGTACAATGGTATTGCAGTAATGGTTACTATTAAGTTTGCAAAAAGCTTGCTGCCTCTGTTGTCTCATGTGCACATGCCCTAGTACAACTGAATTTTCCAAAATACTTACAAATGTCACAAAGGAGCGAGATAACCGAGAGGAGAAAGGTGAAGGAGGTTTGCTGTTCGCAAAAAGATCCTGGTTTATGAAAAAGAGCATGAATTAAGCAGTCAGACTAACCTGGATTTGAATTCTGGCTTTTATATACGAGCTGTGTGACCTGGGCAAGTGATTTAACTACTCTTTCCTAATCAGCAAGAGTGGTGATAAAATACCTTCCAAAAACTGATGTAAAGATGACGCCAGAATAATGTATGTGAAAGCACCCTGCATCACTTGGAAGACACCACATCCTTACGGATATTTAGTTTTCTTCTTTATGTAGAGTGAATTCTTCACTTAAAATTCACAGCTGATACTGGGGAGTATGGATAGCTTTACCCACCCCCCACGTTCCCCACATTCTCTGAGGTAGCCAGGCCCCATCACATTTCTGCCCTCATCCTTCCCTTTTCTTTAGACAAAATGAAACTTTTGGTCTCAGATAACTGAAATTCCAATGAACTAAATCAGGATACTTTCCTATAGACAGGGGATGTTTTTGCGGGGGAGGGTGTCTAGATCACCTTGGAATCCTAAAGCAGGATCAGATAGAAGAAGTGGTCTATGAGGTCTTTCATCTAAAAAAAATAAATAAATAAAAGACAAGCTGAAAAATCTGAGTTCTGCTGTTCTGGAGATACAGTGGTAACTAGTTCAGTGGACTGCAGGGAAAATACTCTGTGTTAACCTAACTAGATAATTGTACAAGGTCCCTTCCATGCAGGGAGCCCAGAGTCCTTTACTATCAAAAGCTCCGCTTGTGCTGGAATATATTTGCCCTACTTTAGAAGCTCTGGAACTCTCTCAGACCACTAAAGGGAACAAAAACTTTAAAACTGAAAGCTCCTCATATGGTTTCCCTTTAGGTTATATTTAGTTCAATAAAGGAAAAGTAATTTACCTGAAAGATTTATTATGCATTTCCAAAAGGTAGACATTTACTCTCTCCTCATCACCAGGATTAGGTACAATTATGTCATTAACCTTCCAAACATTCCTTTTGGATGGTGGTGAATTTCCTAATAACCATTATGGTCAAGCTGAGGTCAGAGGTAAACAAAAGGTTAAGTATCACAGACTCTAGGGTCATATAACTTCAGAGGCAAAAACCACGATTGGAATCTAGGTTCTCTGGCTAATTACCTCACTGCCGTCCAGACTGGTGTGTCTCTTCTGATGCCTACAGAGACTTTTAGTTTCTGATGTTCACAGGTCATGAGGAAAGCTGAAAAAAGATGGGAAAAAAATGATCAAATAACCAGGGGGAGAAAGAGGGGCTCCCAGCCTGCTTCATCATGGTTATTTATGGCCTGCCCATCAGGGACACAGCTTACACAGTTAGGGCTTTATAGAGAAAAATCTAGACCAGATGAGTGAGCGTATTCAACATGGTCAACCACTCTGGGACAGAGCAGCATCAGCTAATACAGAGACAAAACAGGGTCTGACCTTTTTCATGCTCTCTACCTAAGAAATAAGCAGAAAATTCCTTCATATTACCCGGTTTGCAGCTCAAATCCTAAGTTTACAACATTAAAATAAGTGGAATTTATCGAGATTCTACTGTATGCTATACACCATATTGGACATTTTATAAACATTTTCTTATTTAATCTTTATTAGAACCCTTCAAGTTCTACATTATGCTCCCATTACACCACTGAGAGTACCAAGGCTTCGAGAGACCAAGTGAAGCAACAGAGCTTGGACACTTGCCAAGCAAGGTTTAGCAGCCTCCAAAGTCTGTGATCTTTCTGTTGTGTTTTAATTTTCTTACATAGAAACTCTCTATAAGGTGAAGGTGAGATCACACCACTCTTCTCTCTGTAGACCACTCATCAGCAACTTTTTACAAGTGTCTTCAGCTGGGATTTCTTTGAAGTGAAATCAGTTCAACCTCAGGAATCAGTTTACCTCCTCCTATGTATGCCAAGGAAAGACCATACATAGACATTGATCACAAAACTTGGTTAATCACAGGATCCCCATAACCCAAATTATAAAATTCCATAAAAGGAAAATGATGGGTTATATGGCTGCCTAAAATGGCCATAGATTCCATTGCCACCTAAAATAGTACTATTTAATATTACACTTGCTAGAAACATAACAAAAGCATAAAAAGTAATGTTTAAAATAAACAGGACCTCTGTCACATATATCCTTCTCTTGTTGCTTTTTTCCCCCTCTACTCCTGATTTAGGACCTGCCTCTTCTTTCTAGAATCTACAATGTCTAGAGCGGGGCTTCTCAACCTCAGCATTATTGACATTTGGGGCTGGATAATATTCTGGTACAGTGAGTGGGGTGTCCATTGTGAAATATTTAGCAGCTTCCCTGGCCTCTACTCATTTAGATACCAGTAGCAACACCCTTTCTAGTCATGAAAATAAAAAATGTCTCCAGATGATGCCAAACATCCCCAAAGGACAAAATTACCCCCCTGATTAAGAATCCCTGGTCTCACATAGGTCAATGGAAGAGAATAGAGAGCCCAGAAATAGACTCTTAACTCTATGGTCAACTAATCTTTGACAAAGCAGGAAAGAATATCCAATGGAAAAAAGACAGTCTCTTCAACAAAATTCAACAGTCTCTTCAATAGTGCTGGGAAAACTGGACAGCCACATGAAGAAGAATGAAACTGGGCCATTTCCATACCTTGCACACAAAAATAGACTCAAAATGGATGAAAGACCTCATGGGAGACAGGAATCCATCCAAATCCTTGAGGAGAACACAGGCAGCAACCTCTTCGATCTCAGCCACAGCAACTTCTTCCTAGAAACATTGCCAAAGGCAAGAGAAGCAAGGGCAAAAATGAACTATTAGGACTTTATCAAGATCAAAAGCTTTTGCACAGCAAAGAACACAGTCAACAAAACCAAAAGACAACTGACAGAATGGGAGAAGATACTTGCAAATGACATATCAGATAAAGGGCTAGGATCTAAAATCTATAAAGAATTCGTCAAACTCAATACCCAAAGAACAAATAATCCAAACAAGAAATGGGCAGAGGACATGAACAGACATTTCTGCAAAGAAGACATCCAGATGGCCAACAGACACATGAAAAAATGTTCCACATCACTCGGCATCAGGGAAATACAAATCAAAACCTTAATGAGATACCACCTCAAATCAGTCAGAATGACTGAAATTAACAAGTCAGGAAACAAACAGATGTTGGTGAGGATGCAGAGAAAGGGGAACCCTCCTACACTGTTGGTGGGAATGCAAGCTGGTGTGGCCACTCTGGAAAACAGCATGGAGGTTCCTCAAAAACTTGAAAATAGAGCTCCCCTATGACCCAGCAATCACAGTACTGAGTATTTAGTCCAAAGATACAAATGTAGTGATCTGAAGGGGCAGTTGCACCCCAGTGTTTATAGCAGCAATGCCCACAATAGCCAAACTACTGAGAACCTAGATGTCCATCAACAGATGACGGGATAAAGAAGAAATACATATATATGACTATTATGCAGTCTTCAAAAAATGAAGTCTTGCCATTTGCAATGATGTGGATGGAACTAGAGGGTATTATGCTAAGCAAAATAAGTCAATCAGAGAAAGACAATTATTATATGATCTCACTGATATGAAGAATTTGAGAAACAAGACAAAGGACCATAGAGGAAGGGAGGAAAAAATGAAACAAGACAAAACCAGAGAGGGAGATAAACCATAAGAGACTCTTAATCAGGAAAAAAACTGAGGATTAGTGGAGTGAAAGGGAGGTGGGAGGGATGGGGTGGCTGGGTAATGGGCATTGGGAGCATATGTGCTATGGTGAGCACTGTGAATTATGTAAGACTGATGAATCACAGACCTGTATGCCTGAAACAAATAATACATTATATGTTAATAATTTTTTAAAAAAGGAATCACTGGTCTCAATTATGGACTTAGGTACCAAAAAGCTCTAGGAAGTCCTAAATAGAATGCTACTGTATTCCCCCAAGAACCTTTGCAGGACACAGCAACACTTGCTCATCTTAAAAGGCTGATATTCTGAACTCAAAAGAAAAGTAGATGGCATTCTCCAGGGGTCATCTACAGTGAAGGATAATAAAGAAGTTCTAATCTTAGAATTTTGCAGGAAGGAGTCATCCATTTCCTAGGTAGTAAGTGGAGCCCCCCCCCCACCAAAAAAAAATTCTAGGATGAACAGAGTCTTTCTTCAAAATGTGTACCTTCTCAATTGAAACTTCTTAAACCAGAAAAAGTTATGGGTATGAGAAAATCACTATTTCCCACTTCTACCCATAGTGTTATTTTTTTCTTTGGTGCAAATAAATCAAAGACCAAAACTTAAAGATATTCAGATGGCCTAAACAAAGTTTCTTTTAAAAAGGATGGGGGGAGAAATGTCTATTGTTAATATGCTGTTTGAGCCTTGCAAAATTATTTTAACACTGTAAAGTTTTTGTCTTTAGTCCTTGGCCTTAATAAACTTCTAAAATGAGGGAAAAGTGGTACAGCATAGCAATAGAAACATTGATTTGGTTATGCTTGGTCTTCTTCCCACCTTTTCCTATTTCAAATTTTTTGTAATATGACTTGAGTCTGTTTACCAAGGATTAATCATTGAAGTTCTTGTTTGGCTGTTAGATTTGTCTGTACTTAAACTCTGAATTTTAGGTGACATACAAGCAAACATCTCCAAGCGTTGTAGTACAGAGCCAGTGATGGGAGGGTTGGATTAGGAAGGGCTGAAGATTGAGCAATCTGAAGTAATAGGACACATGAACTATCTAAGTCATTCCATACTGTTAAATAGATACAGAATGAGAGCATGCAGATAAAAAAAATATGCACATAATAATGATTCAATCCTCACAACAACCCAAGAGGCAGACTGTGATTATCCCATTTTTCTGGTAAGAAACAGAGGCACAAAAATGTTAAGTAAGTAGCTCAAACCCATATACTAAGAGGCAGAGGTGAGACTTGAACCCTGGCAGTTTGACTCCCAAGCTCACTCAACTAGTATATACAACTCCTTTAGGAGATTTAGAAGCAAGAATCTAGGAAGAAAATGGAATCAATTGTCCCAAAGAAGTGTAAAGTAATAGATCGTTAAAAATATGGCCATACTGAAGGAATACCTGGCAATAATTCTGTTAATTTTATCACCATACAGAGAAATTTCTTTGGAGTTGGAAAGAAAGGGGCCTGAACCATCCCCTTCTGCTATCTACACTCATCAGATTAGCTCTGTAATTGCCAAATGCCAAACCCACTTGTAAGATTCAGCCATAATGTTTCTTTAAAGATAAACAGTTTTGTAAATAAACATCTTCCCACTCCCACTCCCACTGACGACTAAAAAGCAGCCCTGTGTGGGAGGCCAAGTAATTACCTCAGATCTGGATTGAGGGACTCCAAACTCATGAGGAGATTCTTCATGGTTACTTCAGAAATACTGCTGGGAGTCAAACTGCCCTGCTCCCACCTTTACTATTTCTCTTTTCTCTAGTTCTAGAGGTACCCACTTTCTTCCCCTCAGTCTCTCCTGCCTCCACTTGCCCTCCCCACATGGACTATCCAAGGTTCCGTCCTCAGTCACCATCATGGATCCAACCATCTCTCATAAATCCTAAGTCTAAGCCTCCAGCCTGACCCCTCTCCTGACTTTCAGACCCACATTCCTAACTTCCTACTGGACAGTTCATTTATTTGTCCAAAACAGGACTCACATGCTTCCCCTCTCAAAAAAACAAAATAAGGAAAATCCTCAGGTCAGTGACTATAGCTAATAAGCATGTCTGTCACCCAGCTCTCCCTACCATTCCTACCACATCCCAACATTTACCTAATCCTGGTTTCAAGATTTGTCACTTTTGTTCTCTTCTCTTTGTTTTTATAGGCTGCCTAGATTTCTTTAATGAGCTTCTAACAGGTTACCCTGGTTTTGGATTACACTGCCTAGTACCATAGCCATGAGCCACAGGTAGCTATGGGGTACCCAAAATGTGCCTAGTCTGAAATGAGACGGGCTGTAAGTATAAAGGCACGCTCCATTTGAAACCTCAGTAGGAAAATATATATATAAATATCTCATTAATAACTTGCATAGTGATTATGTGTTGAAATTATTATTGTTTTTCTATATTATGTGAAAATATTGAATTATTCCATGTTTCTTTTTATTTTTTAATTTTTATTTTTTAAAGATTTTATTTATTTATTTGACAGACAGAGATCACAAGTCAGACAGAGATCACAAGTAGGCAAAGAGGCAGAGGAGGAAGAGAAGGAGAGGAGGAAGCAGGCTCCCTGCAGAGCAGAGAGCCCCATGTGGGCTCCATCCAAGGTCCCTGGGATCATGACCTGAGCCGAAGGCAGAGGGTTTAATCCACTGAGCCACCCAAGTGCCCCTCATTTTATATTTTTTAATGTGGCAGGATAATGGCCTCCCAAAGATAGCAACATCTGAATCTTCGGAACCTGTGAGTATGCGACCTTACAGGGCAAAAGGAACTTTTGAAATGTGATTAAGTTAAGGATCCTGAAATGGGAAGGTTATCCAGACAAGCCCAGTGTAATCACAAGGGTCCCTATGAGAGAGAGACAGGAGGAGAGTTGACTGCAGAAAATATGACATGGCTAGCTGGGAAGGAGGAGGCAGGGGCCATGGCCCAAAGAATGTAGGCTGTCTCTAAAACCCAGAGTTGTCAAGAAAACAGATTTTAACCAGAAGACTCCAGGAGGAAACAGCCCCGCTAACACCGGGATATTAGACTTTTGACTTCCAGACCTGTGGAAGAATAAATGCGTATTGCTTTAGGCCACAAAGTTTATGGTAATTTGTTGCAGTAACAATAGAAAACGAATACATGTGGCTGGAAGGAAATTTAATTTAAATGGAGCTCCCCTTTGCAGCTCACATTATGCTTCTGGAGTAGAGCACTGCTCTAGAATCCTCTCCCTGTCGGTCGGTTCCCCAGCTGGAGTGATCTTATGCCATCACTCCTCTGTTCAAATGTTCTCAGTGACAATGCAGGTAGATAAAATGAAGCCCAAATTCTTGTTTGGCCCTCAGACCTCTCTTATCATTTCACATTTGCCCATCTTTGCCATTGCATCAGCACCCCAACCCCCCCAAATACATACACACACACACATATACATACACGCACATACATATAGATGACACACAATGTTACATGAGTTTCAGGTGCACCACAAAGTGGTTCAGCCTCCCTATATGTTATGTTACACTCACAGCAAATGTCACTACCATCTGTCACCACACAACACCATTACAATACTGACTGTATTCCCTATGCTGTACCTTTTATCCCTGTGACTTATGCATTCCACATATAAAAGCCTCTATCTCCCCCTCCCTTCACCTATTTTGCATATCCCCCCACCCCCTCCCCTCCAGCAACCATCAGATTGTTCTCTGTATTTATAGGTCTAATTCTTTTTTTTAAAACATCTAATCATCATTTTTTAAACATCTAATCTTTCAACCCATTTGGTCTACCTCTATTGCTACAAATTTTCCCTATTTTCCTGGTTTTACCCCCCTTTTCCAAGATGCTTGCTCTACCCTAAATGCATTTCATGTTCATTTTGATCAACAAAATCCAGTCCATCCTTCAAAAATTAATTTAATTAATTTAAATCCCAATTCTTCCATGCAGCCTTCCACAGCAGCCAGGAGGAGTGACTTCCACTCCCCTCTGCATCTCTTATTGTGTGTTATCACTTGTCCCGAGGTATTACTGAAATCTGACTGAGGGGCGGTCCAGTGCTGGAGCACTTCCAGAGACAGGAGTCCCCCTGACCCATCCTGCTCTGTGTTCATCAATGGTGCCCTTCCTGTGCCAGCAATGTCAGTGCAGAGGTGTGGGGTTGGGTTTTAAGGGTTATCTCTGGGTTTTTTGCTCCACTGCCATAGGATAGGTACTGAGGACTGATTTCTGGGCTCCATGGGTCTATTTAGAGAGGGGGCTTCCAGGAAAAGACTGGACTGTTTTTGTGAACTGGTGGAGTCTCAAAGCTGGTAAGATCTGTGATTAATATTTCATTGATACAACCCAACTGAACTTATAAACTGGTGAAAGCTGAAACATACTGGAGACAGAGATGGGCAAGAAAATCTATGATACCAAATAAAAGACTTTAAACAGAAAATATGGATTTTCCAAAGAGCTTGGGTAGTATTTATGCCAACCTCCTCATTTCTGACAGAACCACAACCACAGGGCAGGTGTCAAGTCTCCTTATCCCTCATCCATTCAAGTGGTTTACCTTGACCAGTCATTTTCTGTGGTGAGGTCTTTGAAGAGATTGTTTTTAATTTACATGAGTAAAATACTTTAATAAGCCCTAATTTTAAACTTCATTCATTTAAAAATACGTATTGGGAAAAAAGTCCAGATGAAAACTGTTGTAGAACTTCAACATTAAAGTTCCCTTGATTATATTCGTTGGTGATGACAAGTCTCTATGCTCAGTTCCCTGAGTGACACCAGCTGCCCACCATGAAAATTCTGAAACATTTCCCCAAAGAACAATGTGTTAAATTATGCCACTTTCACCACCTTGTGAAGTCCCAGCCTTGTGCCTGTGACTTGAAACCTCTGCCTTCAGATGGATCAGGATGAAATTGGACATAAACATAAGAAATATATCTTACATTCATACAGTGATACACAGGCCATGTTATTTGGTGGATGCACATTGTAACTTTGGAAGGTTGGTAAAACAGATATTTTTATCTGTTTTTATATTTTATTTTTTTATTTTATATTTTATTTTATTTTTTATATTTTATATTTTATTTTATATTTTATATTTTATTTATTATAATATATATATTATATTTTATAGCTGAGGAAGTTCCTAAAGCTTGGATGTGACATGAAATTCTAATCCATGTTCTCACATGCGATCAGAAAGCATATCTTAAAATTACAACTCACGGACTGTTGGATTTAAGAAGAAATCACTGTTGGGACTTGCATCAAAATGAGAAGCTTCTACACAGCAAAGGAAACAGTCAACAAAATCAAAAGGCCACCTACAGAATGGAAGAAGAGATTTACAAATGACATATCTTGTAAAGAGCTAGTATCCAAAATCTGTTAGGAACTTATTAAATTCAACACCCCAAAAGACAAATAATCCAGTTAAATAATGGCAGAAGACATGAACAGACATTTATCTGAAGAGGACATCCAGATGGCCAACAGACACATGAAAAGATGCTCAACATCACTCATCATCAGGGGGATGCAAATCAAAACTACAGTGAGATACCATGCTGCATCTGTCAGAATGGCTAAAATCAAACATAGGAAACAACAGGTGTTGGTGAGGATGCAGAGAAAAAGGAACCTCCTTGCACCGTTGGTGGGAATGCAAACTGGGTGCAGCCACTGTGGAAAACAGTATGGAGGTTCCTCAAGAAGTTGAAAATACAAGTACCAGAAAATCTGACTATCTCAGTACTGGGTATTTACCCAACAAATACAGGAACACTAATTTAAAGGGATACATGCACCCTTATGTTTATAGAAGCATTATTTGCAATAACCAAGATATGGAAGCACCCCAGGTGTTTATCAATTGATGAATGGATAAGGAAGATGTGGAATATAATTCAGCCATAAAAAAGAATGAAATCTTGCCATTTGCAACAACATGGATGGAGCTGAGAGTATAATACTAAGACACATACATCAGTCAGAGAAATAAAAATAGCGTACGATTTCACTCATGTGTGGAATTTAAGAAGCAAACCAAACAAGCAAAGAGAAAAAAATAAAATAAAAGACAAAGCAAGAAACAGACTCTTATCTATAGAAAACAAAGAGTTGGTAACCAGAGGGGATGGGGTGGGGGGGGGGGGTAGATGAAACAGGTGATGGGGATTAAGGAGTTCACTTGTTGTGATGAGCACAGGGTGATGTATGGAAGTGTTGAATTACTATATTGTACACCTGAAACTAATATAACATTGTATGTTAACTAATTGGGATTAAAATAAAACTAAAATATAAAATAAAGAAAAAAGAAATCAAGGGATACTCTAGTTCAATTCCCTGGTTTTACTGGTAAAGGTAAGGCTAGGAAGTGCTCGCTCCTCTTATCCCTGAGCTTTTGGCCCTGCTGGTCCCACTTCATAAAAATACTCTGCCAGCTATTTTCCTACCCCTTTAACCCAAATCCTCACACAGAGGCTTATTCTTACGCAGGAAGCCTTGACTGACCTCCTCACTAATCTAAATTCCCCTAGTCAATGCTCTACTCGCACTACTGACTTCTCCATAGCACTTCCCACGACAGTAATTTTACATTTATTCATGGAATTCTTTAATTATACTAGACTGTATAATCAACTTTAATGTCTATCTTCTCCACTAGTTTATAAGATTCATGAAAGCTCCATTGTAACCCCAGCATCTAAAAGAATGCTAAATTTGAATAACTATTTATACTAAGTAGATTCATTTATCTTGAACTTATGTCTCCTGACTCTAGCCAATTCTTTTTATCTATTGCATCATGGAAACCTGAGCTAATCCTTCTCTGGTTATATTTATAAAATGCTCAGAATCCTGATGATCCCATTCCAAGTAGAGTTTCTTAATTAAGAGAAAGTGAAAATTTCACACACAAACTAAAAATTAATGCATCTCCTCTTCCAGCCTTAGGCCTCTATGCCTAAAAGAACCTGCCTGTGGGAAGAATCTGACTCATTAATCTTGTTATCCCAGATGTAGCCCAAGTATCTCAGACTTCACTAAATGGTGAATATAGATAGATACCTGCTAGTATTGATAACTAATTCTCTTTGACTTCAAAAGATACGTGAACTTTTAGAAAATCTTCCTTCAGCCACAAATATGCAAAGGAATCTTCAGGACAAATATAACTGGCCATTTCTCCCCACTCACGATCAGGTGACTCAGGAAAACACAACTTTAGCCCCCCAAAATCTAATGGAAGTCAACCCTGGGTCTGAGAATCTGCTTCTATGACAATGCTCCCTGAAAATTCTGTGGAAATGGACTAGCTTACCACATGAAGGCTGAGTGAGAGGAGACTATTCTTTCTGTACCACCTTCATTTGTGGTCGATAGCCTTGTGGCTTGATGGTGGTCTTTTCCTCCACAGGAGGACTCTTTTTCCCAGAGTGCTTGTGTTGGAATGACAGTCAGCTTCCATGCTTCTCCCCTCTGACCTCCAGGCCAAGGCTAAATCTGACTCCATGAGCCAGCCTCCCTCTTCCACTTTGATGAGCCTCTCCAGAGGCCTTCTGAGGGCTCTAAATGTCCCAAACCCAAACTCCATATGTGTTGCTCTCATCCAACAGACATATTTTCATCAGTCTGGCCAATTGTACATTTCTTCCCAGTAGGTCTTTGGACCCTTTGTAAACCAAAGGGGAAAATATGCCTGAGAGAAGAACAACCCCCTAACTCCATTCAGTAACCAGAAATATCTGTGCCCCAGCTTCTACCCAACCAAAACACCCTGTTTGAATAAGAATGGACAACTAGGTCTTCCAGGTATTAGAGACATTTGAAAAGCTATCTAGAATATCAGGGAATATCATGAGATCTGCAATAAGAGAGACCTTTACCGACATCCCATCATTTACTGTCTAGGTTACCTCCGGCAAATGTCTTAACCTCTCTGGGTCTCCATTTCCTTGTCTGTTAAATGGAGATCAAAATACCTACATCAAATGGTTAGTGTGAGTATTAAAAACAAAATACTATATGCAAAATGGCCTGGCACAGAGAAAGTAAACAGACATTACTGCCTACCACCTCCCTCTCAAAGACATTGAGACTAGAATGGAGAGGATAGGGATCACTTTACAGAGACAAAATCACAAAATAAGAGGAAGAGTCAAGGGCCCAACACCAGTGTCCATAAATTTACTCAGTACAAGAATTACTTCTTCCGAAATACATTCCTGCCTCACCATCAATTTGGCACCCATGCTTCTAGGATTGACTGAGGCAGCTACTACTGTCAAACTCTTCTTGAGAAAATTGAGGCAGCAAGGAGGGACCTTCCAGACTCATCTAGGAAGTCATTAGAAATGTGAAGTAAAATCAAAGTAATCATGCAGTATAAGAGAAAAATATTAAAAAGAGTTATACTTTTAGACTTCTGGGTATTTAAAAAAAAATCTAATAGCTGCTCTTTACTTAAAGCCTAGTGCTTATCCCATGTATGCCATGCTCTGCTATGTGCTTTATACAATATTTCTATTCAACAAATATTTGTGGAGCATTTTCCATAATCCAGGCACCATCCTAGACACAGAGAATATAATGATAAGCCAAAAGAAATATGTTTCCCATTCCCATGGAGTCTCATGGAGCCAGAGAGCCATCCAATAGTCACACAAGTAAGTGAATCATTACACACTGTGATAAGCACTATGAAGGAAAAGTTATACAGTATGAATTGGGAGTACAATGGTGTAGAAGAGACAACTTCCCAGAAAAAGTGGAATTTGAACTGAAATCTAAAGGATGAATAATAGTAAATTAGGGGACCATGAGGGAGAAAAGTCTCCAGGCAGAGGAAATAGCAAGTGCAAAGGCCCTGGGGAGGGAGAACATGTAACATTCAAGAAGTTGCATCTAGGATGGCTGGTTCATGGATAGAGAGGGAAGAATGAAGTCAAGTGAATCTGGAGAGACACTGAAGAGCCAAGTGTACCATACTGGAAAGCTTTGTTCTAAAAGCGACAAGGAATGGTTGAATCCATCAATTAATTACTCTGTTGAGTGTTTCAGGATTTTTCTGGGATATCATCATATTGCAAACATATCTACATAATACGTAGTATAGAACTCAAATCCACCAGCCCACTAAATACTTTGTACATCTGATTCATAACCCAATAGCCCTCATGAGCTAATAGCTGCCAAATAAGCCTAAACCTTTTCATGCACAAACGATGGGGCAGACTTTTTGAATCAAACAGTCATGATGTTCTCTCTTCTATGCTGCTCAACACACGGGTTCAGTAGAAATGGAAAACGTATGCATGCTGCTGACGCAGATCACTGCTTCTCAAATACATTATTATAAAAGGAAGACATTTGAGGTAAAAGCTGAATTTTGGCTTCAAAGGGTCTCAAGACAGCTACATCTGTACCACACAAAATAAGCAATCTGGAAGTTCCCATGGTGAGAATTAAGCATTTCTCACTCAACATAAACTGTGAAATGTATTTGAAAATAGAGTTTTCTATTAAAATTAGCAATTTTTTCCTACTTGGCCAACAACTGCCATCTTTTTACAAAGTCCCATTATTTATAGCAGGAAGATTATTGGGAGGGGCTGGTGCTCTGATGGCTCTGAGCTGTCCCAGGCTTAAGAAAGCACATCACACAAGATCGCATTCCACTGGCTCTCAGTACAGTGGTGAGGTGCTATGAGACCAGAACCCAGTTCATCAGAAGACTGCTTGAAGGCCATGCTTGGGAAAGGCAAAATTTAAGTGAAGTCAAGTTCCCAGATGCAAGAAATGTCACAAAAAGCCCATAATTTCTAAATGCTTTTCATTTCCCACCCCCTCTATTAAGGATTCCAAACATTTTCAGTGTTTCTAAGCCCATTTAGCATTTAGCAGGATCTCTCTCTTTCCCTTAAACTCACTTTATTTCTCTTAAGTTCACTTCATGAGTAGCATGCTGCTTTTTCAATTAAAAATGAGTTTAAAAGTTTTCCATTTTAAGAATTTTTGGATATCTTTAAAGAAACCAGACATACGCTCGGTTTTTTATCAGTGTAAAATTCACTGCTATCTTGGTCATACTGAGGACCCTGGACCATATACACAAAACTTATAAGAGATGAAGGAGAAAAAAAAAAAAAGATCTGTGTTAAATATTCAGGGTTAACTGTTTTCAAGATCATGATATTTGAGCTCTTATGAAAAATACACAATGGCACAAGAAATTCTAACTGCTGAATGCCCGGCATGCTCAATCGTACAGCACAATTCAACCTAGAAAGTTGGGTGGTGTCATGGAAAGAGCACTGAGTCTGAGTTAGGGAAGTTGGGTCTGTGGTGCTGCCTCTGCTAGAAACTCGGATCTCGATCTTTCGTAAGTGAAGATTCAGGGCACATTCCTCCACCTTTCACAACTGTCCCAAGCAGCATGAGACATTCTGTCATTCTTAGTACTTCTCAAGCACTGTTGGGTCTATAATAATAGCTTGTAAACATATAAATGTCTCTTTACTCACCTCCAGTCTTTCCTCATCCAACACCTTTCGTTTCCTTAGAAGCAGAAATGCATCATTCATTTTTATCTTCTCAGTGACTCAAATAGTGCTTACACAGAAGGCTTTTGACAAATATTGGCTGCAAAAGTGGATGCCCATGAATTCTCACCTCTGTTTTATCCAATAGGGACTCCTTTCTTCCTCTGCATCACTCAATACCCCTTCTCAACCTCTCCTATAGATTGTGTTCTGGTGGTTACTGGATAAGTTTTAGGCTGTCTTAAACTAGAAGGAAATTTATCACTGACTTTGAGATATCAAATTCTTCTTGACCATGTAACACAGATGGGTTCTTCAAGGAATTTGACTATAATTCTCTCACTCCCCAGCAGAACAAGTGTAGCAAACAGCCACAGTGTTTCTTACCCCACATGTTCTTCTAGAACCTTGCCACCCCCATCAAAAATTAGAATCTATGTTCTCCCCTCCTTGAAGGTGACTTTGTGACTACCTTGAATAGCAGAGTACAGGTGAAGTAATGCTATATATTTCCAAGTTAGTTTATAAAAGGAAATACAACTTCCGCCTGGCTTTCTCCTCTAACATTTGCTCTTGGGAGGTAGCCCACCATGCTGTGAGGAAGCCCAAACCATATGAGGAAGGAGGAGAACCATGTGGAGGAGAGAAAAGCCCCCACCACCACCCTCAGTCCAGCTAAGCTCCCAGCAACAAGTGACTATTTGCGAGGCATGTGAGTCATCTTGGAAACATATCTTTTTGCCTTCACTCAAGCTACACTAGCTGACATTGCATGGAGCAGAGACCAGCTCCACCCAAATTATAGATTCATGAGCAAAATGAAGGACTGTTGTTGTTTTAAGCCTCTAGGTTTGTTACATAATAACAGGTAACTTGAACAATAGAGCTATGGTAGGAGCTAACCAACATGGCTAACTTTGCTTTCCACTTGATTCAAAAGGAAACATCTGCTTTCTAGCACTTCACATCTTTAAAATGTTTGTGATGATAAAAAATTTTTTTTAATTTTAAATAAAAATAAATAAACAGGTGCCTGGGTGGCTCACTCAGTTGTCTTCCTTCGTCTTGTCATGACCCCAGGGTCCTGGGGTCGAGTTCCATATCAGGTTCCTCGCTCAGCAGGGAGATTGCTTCTCCCTCTCCCTCTGCCTGCCACTCCCCCTGCTTGTGCTCTCTCTCTCTCCATCAAATAAATAAATTAAATATTTTAAAAACAAAAATAAATAAAAATAAACAAACCAACCTGAATTCAAATTCACATTTAAACAGAGCCTTTGGCATGCAAAAGCTTTTCCTGTCTTATTTCCTGATATATATAGCAGTCCTAATATAATAAACTTTTCCAATTTTACGAGTCTCCATATTTGTTAACTCTATTTTTATTTATACTTATAAATAAGTCCTGGGGCGCCTGGGTGGCTCAGTGGGTTAAGCCACTACCTTTGGCTCAGGTCCTGGGATCAAGTCCCACGTCGGGATCTCTCCTCAGCAGGGAGCCTGCTTCCCCCTCTCTCTCTGCCTGCCTCTCTGCCTACTTGTGATCTCTGTCTGTCAAATAAATAATAAAATCTTAAAAAAAAAGTCCTGAGTTCACCTCTTACTTTCTAACATTTTTTATTACAGCCAGTAATAAACAATGTGTATAATATGTACTACCTACAATATAAACAATATGTACTACCTACCATTATACTATTCTGTATTTCATCCACTTCCCCAGGGGATAGATGCTACAAGGGCACTTGGTCTGTTTTCCAAGTTATCACAGATAGTGGTGTAACCAAATGTTTTGCACATGATGAGTCAGTACTTTTCCAGCCTTCGATATCCATTTCCTTGATGTCCAGCTTATGCCAGCTTCCACCCAACCACTAAGCCAATCTCACATCTTTTAGGCTTTGTTAAGGCAGAATATCACTTTGAGTAGCAGTATATATATTATGATCACACAAATATACAAATATATCTTGGCAGCTTAGCCAGTGGTGTGTTAGTAAAATGACTTCCTAAAATAAAAGCCCTTGTTTATAGGATTTGCCAGTTTCTGTATTGTAAATGCTCCAGTTATAATAACTCAAGCTATCAACTTGATGTCAACTAGCTTACAAAATTCCTTAAGGATTAACCTCAGCTCTTGCCAGCCAGTGCAAGCCAGGGGCAGAATGTATAAAATCCAGTCACCAGTGGGAGTTTATTTTTTCCACAGGGACTCAGGATGATGAAGGTTCTACCATGTTCAACACATGGTTGCCAAGATCATCTTAATAATAGCATCCAGACAGCAGATAGGGAGGAAAGAAAGTAGAGGATCCCAAGGGAAGATTTGATGGTTCGGGCCTGGCAGTAATGTAAATACTTCCAGTCACATTCCATTGACTGTAATTCAGTTCATGGTCACAACTAAGTGTGAGGGAGGCAGGAGAATATTGTCTAACTATGTGTCACGGTGGAAAAGAAAACAGGTTTGGCAAACACCTAGCAGTCTCCACCACACTCTCCCAGGTCCAAGCTCCATCCAATATGTAGTATCATTAATATCAATGGTCACTTGTCCATTGAGTTTTATTAGCCGCCAAGAAGGAAATCATGGTCACCTTGGTATCAAGTATAACCTAATGTTGTCAGGAATTATGCAATAATTGTCACAGCAATTGCTAAGCAAATAGACCTCTAGTTGGCACTGGAGGGAGAGGTATGCAATACACACCTGTGTGGCCTATGTTCTACCAGATTCATGGCAGAGGTCACTGGTCCAAGTTATAGTAACAGAACCACTAGCTTTCATATGCTCGTGCAACCTTGGACACCCAGGATGACAAGAAAAACATCGACCTTGTAATGCAGGGGAGTCCAACTCTTTAAAAGGAGGTGGGGTTAAAGTGGTCTGAGATCCCCATCCCAGCTTTGTCACCATCAGCTCTCTCTGATTCAAGTTCCTTAAGGAAAAATAGTATAACTACACCCAATTCACTGAGTTTAAATAATTATTACAAAATACTGGGACATAATAGGGACTCAGTAAATGTTATTTCCTCCCCCTGCCTTAACTAACAAGGCAACTCAGCCATGTCTAGCAGGCAAAATTAGTTGCTGGTGCTTTTTTTAGCACCTATACCTCTTGACGTGATCTACCCCATGTTCTAAAGTTTCTTTCTTGTCTCTTTCCCCAAGAAAGTCTCAGTGCCCTTTCTGTCTGGATAGATCTCTATTAACCTGGTTCTCTCTAACCTGGCTAATGTGTTTAGTAATTCTTGAACATTTTAGAGACATTGTTGTAACTGAAATAACTGAAGGGAGAAAGCCAGAGATGCTAAACATTTCACTAAACCCAGGAAGTTCCATAAAACAAAAAATTACTCTGCCATAATGTCAAGAGAGCCTCCCACCATACAGAATTCTTGAATAGCAGAAATTTCAAAATCCCTTATGATGGAGACACAGAGAAAGGACTTTTCTGAGACGCCATATGATGACCACTGTCCTGCCCCTGTATAGTCTTTGACTAGCCCTCTCCCTGAAGTGTTTCTGTAAGAAACACTTGTACTTCCAACTTCCCCCCATATAACTGGATCATGACCCCCACCCCCCCCATACTCTGGGACTAGTCCCAGAGTATTCTGCCCACTCTTTCTCTGCATCTGACATCATGGTCTAACTATATACAAGAAACTCTGTGGGAATCATCTCATGGGTTAAGGCCATTTCTTTCCACTTAAAATGGTGATGATTGGCCTGGGAAACAATAATTAAGTCTGAGTATAAATAAACAATAGGCAAACTTGCACAACCAAATTTTTCATTACAACCTGGTCAAAGTTTAAACTAATGACAAGTTGTGTCAAAAATAATAACACACAAAAACCCCTCACTTGAGTGTGTTTAGTTCAAAGACAATCACTTCTAAGCATAAAACAGGCCTCCTATTCATTTGGATGTCATGAAATTATAAAGTTTATGCTGCCTAATTTGGAAAACTGTTAGCTGATGCATATTTATATTTCTGTTTAAAAACTAGAGTGTTAAATCTTTTCCCCTAAAGAGATGTTGAGTTGATCAAAGATACAGGATTGTCCTAATTCTTTTCAAATGTAGAACATCTTTAAAAAGTTATAGCAGGAAACGTGTCTATGATTAAATAAAATTAAAACTCTTATGATGCTTGCAGTTTAAGATTTTTATCTTTTTTGATGGGACTAATCTCAAAGCATTTTATTACTGGGTCAAGTCCCTTTTTCCATAGCATGGATTCTGTGTCCAGGACCCATGGGGTCACAGGCTTGCCTCTCAAAATATACAATTTATGGAATCAAACTTCTCCAATGCTGAGCTAGAAAGCACAGAAGGTTCTCAAGGGCAGCAGTCTGCCTTAAATCCTGTGTCTTCACAGGCACTGGGCATCTGGCCCTCTGGCTCCAGACCAAGGAAGTTGCTTCAGAACTAGCTGGTTCATCCCTGGGGTCATTTAATCTTCACTCCTCAGGCAGAGCTTGTTTGAGTGTTTTGCTCTTCAGATCCAGTTTTTGGCCCCCTTGTTCTTGAGGGACCCTCTAAACCTCTTGTTTCTTGTCTTATGACCCACAAAGGACCTCTCTGGTTAGAATGAAACAAGCAGATGAAGCTGCACCAAAGCGCTTTTCCATGAGCCTGAAGTCTCTACTGACATCTCTGCCTTTCAGCCAGGACATTTGGAATCAGCCAGAACTGATCTGATTTCCACATTTCATGCGATTACCTGCACACAGAGCATCAGGAGCCCTAGACAAGATGCACAGGGTAGTTAGAAACTGAACTTCCTTGTTCGTTAGGACGAAACGACGTATGCTAATTCTGTTTCCCAAGGCCTGAGGCATTAAATTTCTCCCAATGCAGACTTCCCCCAAACTGGAAGGGAACTGTCATTAAAAAAACCTCATTAAAGGTATTCTTTTTCCGAGCAGGACCCAGCAGCCCTTAAGTCAGACACAACTGCTTTCCTGCTGCCTGAAGGCCTGGCCTATAGAACCTAGACGGCATCCCAAGGGAGAGGGTTGTCCCTGGTTGTGTTGTCCCTGGGTCCTTGCCGCACACCGATCCCCACTGATGTGCCCAGTAAGTGGTTGGCAAACATCAGTCTCTCGGTGCCAGTGACTTGATGGTGAGGATCTCCCACCTGCCTGTGAGGTCCGCATGATTTCCTCCATTTGACAGCTAAGAAAACTATGGTGTGGCCTCCATAAGCATCCAAGGATTCAAGGAAGGGCAGAGCAGAGCTAAGATGGAACCCAAGTGTCTGGTCCCCTAAGACTGATGCTCCTGCCGCTGCCCTATGGCTGGCTTCTCTCAATGCTTCCCTTTCTGGCAGCAACAAAGAGCACTCATCGTGCCTGAATTCTTGTTTACTGAGTGGTACCGGTGGGTTGACGGCAAGAAGCTAGCAAGCATTAACTTGCAGTGAATGTAGGTCTCATCAGCTTTGCATATGAGTTTTTTAATCACACAAATCTAAATAGGCCACTGGTGTGAGTATTTATTGTAATTCAGCCTCCAGAAGGCAACTGGAGAGCATGTTGCTGCTGGTTCTTAGCAGGTCAATTAGTGCATCCTCCAAGAGCCATAGCCTGCTTTGTAGTATTTCGCCGGCACATCTGCCCTTAAATTTTAGGCATTGATACACTAACACGTTACATTCCCAGGCCCACACGATCAAAGGGAACCACCCTATGTTCCATCAGAAATGGTTCGGTTAGGCCTTCAATTGTTTAGGTAGTAGAGGGCAAACCAAAGCTGCCTGTCACAACTACCCAGTGGCATGCGATCTTCTGTGCTCTGTAGACAAGCCCCATCAACCGCAGTCGCTCTTTGGAGAACTTCCTATACTTTCATACACATTACCTTTGCAGCCTTAGGTGAATTTTCATATCTTATGGGCCCAGGGACTTCTGTGGCTATTCCTAGTCCTGACTGAAATAGTTCTTTCACAAGCCACAATTTCAACGATTGTCAGACACATCACGAATGACAGGAGTGGACCTACCTGAAAACTTGTTGTCACTTCACTCTTCTGCCTGAGATACTAACCACATACGTCACCAGCAACCTCTGCATCAAATGGAAGACCAAGACCAGCAGAAAGAGAGTCCTCCAGCAGTGGAAGGAGGAGACCCTCCTTGTTATTTAAGTGGTCTTTGTCATTTGCTTCATTTCTCTTGCCGCCAAGTTGCAATTCCTTCCTTTCCCTGCAACCAAATCCTTCTGAAAAGATTATTCTCTGGGACACTAACATTGTTTCCATCCATCAGAGGGGAGAAACAGAATAAGCTAAAAGGGAATGGCTCCGTTCTTCCCTTCTGCGTGAAAGCAACAATGGGATGTGTTAAATATTATTCTCAGCTCTTTTTACTGTAATGTTCTCCTGCATCTAATCACTTTCCTTCTGCTGTCTGCAGCTGAAGAGACAGCTGGAAGTCCACCGCGTCGCATCTAGCGTGGTCGTTTTTCACGTGTTCCACTGTTAATTGTGTGACATTGTCCCTCATTCAGTTTTGTGAATGGGCTGCGCTGTATGCTAGAGTTGGGCGAGGTCCACCTTTGCTTCCAGAGTCCAGCAAGCCCTGTTGTGCCTGCACAACAGAAATCCGGGACACAGAGAGGGAAGTAGGGAGCCTGAGAGGATGTCCCAGGGCTGAAGGTCCAACGGCGGCCCCACTGTCCCGAAGCATTGGAGCGCTCTCCAAAGCCAGTGTCCAGTCTCACCCTCGTTCATGGTTTTGGTCACCCACGTCATTCTTTTTATTGCTGGAGAAAAAAAAAAGTCTCCATTTTTATGATTTTATAACCCTGTCATTAGAAATGTTTGAAACGGCATTCCACCCTCAGGTTGCGTTGTGCGGTTACGAACCCTATTTGATCCCAGCGCCATCCAGTTGACGTTAACTGCTGCAATTTACAACTGCTCCAACTTTCTGTCTATTACTGTACCTTCTGCATGTGGAACGAGGAGGGGGGTGTGCGGGGGAGACCTCTGCTGCCCAGGGGAAGTTTAAAAGAATGTGATGTCTTGTTAAAACCTGAAGGGCCAATGAAGCGGGGAGAAGGGGAACCTCTGAAGACAGCAAACCGAAGCCGGGTCATGAATAACACCTTGATCCTGCTGTGAGCATGGGTGACATGCAAGGCCAGGAGTGAATAATTCGCGGGGCGAGTCACAAGCCTCCTGGTAGGCCACAGCATTGCTTTGTCTTACAAATATGTTCTCCCACAGAATCAGACCTGACAGGCGGGTTTCGCTCCAGAAATGTTGAAACAAAAGCCTTGTGTGACGGAAAGAGCACCTTGTGATTTTGGCACAAGACTCCTGGGGCTGAAGTTCCCGAGGAGCGCTTAGCTGGCTAACCCATTGGTGAGCATCAAAGCAAAGGTAATCAAAAACGGAACAGGTCAGAAGATGCCGACGCCTTGTTCGTGTCTGATGAAAGTATGATGAAGTCAGACAAGAATCCCTTTTCACCACACACGCAAATTGAAGTCACACTCTTTGTCTAACTTGGAGCCACAAAGTGAAGAAAGTATAATGCAACTGGGAATCCCAGATGACTTCTTGACCTTGGCTGCAATTTAATTTAAAATAGAAAACAACAACAACAAAAAAAGGGGGGGGGGCGCCTGGGTGGCTCAGTGGGTTAAAGCCTCTGCCTTTGGCTCAGGTCATGATCCCAGGGTCCTGGGATCGAGCCCCACATTGGGCTCTCTGCTCAGAGGGGAGCCTGCTTCCCCCTCTCTCTCTCTCTCTCTGCCTGCCTCTCTGCCTACCTGTGATCTCTCTCTGTCAAATAAATAAATAAAATCTTAAAAAGAAAAAGAAAACAGCAACAACAATAAAAACCAATACTTCTCTCTGAATGAAGAACCAGAAAGTCATCGAGAGTGTTCTATTGAATTTACTCTTTCTGTGGCTAGAAAGTAGATTACAGAGCATTTTTGGAAGCACTTTTTGAACCAACTAAGACAATTGGTTGGTTCTCTCGTGTTTTGAAAAAAGAAGGGAATCAGTGTCAGACCAAAGAATAAGACAGTCAAGTTCTTCAAACCATCTGTCTCCTGTACAGGGACGCGGCAGCCGTGAAGAGGTGAATGGAACGGGAAGAAGTGAGAGCCGACCTCAAGGATGAACATTTCACAGACTTACCTCACTTATAATGTTCCCCTTTCTGCTGGTCTGAGGAAATGTGGTGTCACAGAAAACTGGAAAAGTACAGAAAGGTTGCCCCTTGTCACATACTGATATGCCCTTCCTACAGGTCAATATTTCTGTAACTTAGCTGATTTTTAAGTACACGACTGGGCACATATCACATTTGAACAAAGTTTACTCAGGGCTGAATGAACCCTTAACCATAACTAAATTGCTTATTGGTACATATCATAAACTGCAAACTAAGCTAATTCAGCCTTAAAACACAGACTCCTCATGGAGCACTCCCATGACTTCGAGCAGAGACTCAGATCCAGGCCCATCTTGTGAGACAGGGCCCTAAGAATCTAAGACAAGGTAACCCAGGCTTGGTAAAAATAGTCACTCCTCCCAACCTCCCCCAACAGGCTCCAGTGTGTAAAGCGACTCGAATCATGCACAGGCTCTCTCCCAATATTCAGTGTGTAAGAGTTAGCATTGGCCCACATCCTTGCACATCTTTGGCATTGCCGGTCTTTTTCATTTTGATGTGTAGTGGTCTCTCACTGTGATTTTAATTTGTATTTCCTTGGTAAGTAGGGCAACCACAAAATGTATCATCTAAACCAGAAGTGAAGGGGTGTTTTTAAAATTTTAGCAAGTAAAGCAGAGTAAACTGGGATTTTTACTAGTAAACCGGGATATAGGGTCCCCCTACTACCTTCTAGCAAGGTTCAGACCATATGTTTATTGCTATTTGGGTGTCCTCTTTGAGGATTTTTCCATGAGGTTGTCTTTTTCTTACAGATAATGGGAGTTCTTTTTTTTTTTTTAAGATTTTATTTATTTATTTGAAAGAGAGGCAGTGAGAGAGCATGATCGAGGAGAAGGTCAGAGGGAGAAGCAGACTCCCCGTGGAGCTGGGAGCCCGATGTGGGACTTGATCCCGGGTCTCCAGGATCATGACCTGAGCTGAAGGCAGTCGTCCAACCAACTGAGCCACCCAGGCGTCCCCAGATAATGGGAGTTCTTAATCGAGTTTCCATGCATTGTACTGCCTATATGTATATATTCATTTTTATATTTTCACATGTATTTTATATTAATTAATAACTATACTTTTATCTTAATGTCATTCATCTGTTTTATATATTGGAGTTTGACATAATACATTACGAACATGCTTAAAACTCAGTGCTTTAGTACATTACAGTTAAAATGGACTTCCTTTGTTTTTATCGGCATCACACAATAAATCTGGTGTGACACGCTAAGTTTTTACTCAGAGTCCATTTTTCTCATTGAAAGTCTTTGTCATAAATAAGGGTTCTACTTTATTTTTTACTGAGATATTTTTATTGAAGTTGAAATTCTTTCTATTGAAATTATAGAACATAACAAAAGACATTCTTGAACATTGGCCATATTTGCCTTTGTTATGCTTTCCTTTGTTTGGAAATAAAACATTATGAGTACAGTTGAAAATTCCAGCATGTCACTCCCCAATCCCATTCCATTAATTCTCCTCCAGAGAAAACCTCTCTCATGTACTCTATGTTTTTCATTTTCATGCAGCTTTAATAATATTATGAATTTTATAAGTACCTATAGTTTTATATAGCAATGTTTTACAATATATGTAACATATATTATGTTTTATAGCTATGATAACCGCTCTGTAGTTTTGGGTTTTTTGGCTTCACAATTTTTTTTGAGATTTATCCATATTGATACCCAGGGTTCTAATTAATTCATTTTAAACTGGTAGCTTAGTCATCTCTGTTGTACAACTATATCACAAGCCAGGCACTTCGTCTATAAAAACAATGCAACCGTACATGAGACTCCTTGCTCACAAGTGTAAAGCTTCTCGAAGGGATGTCTCAGAGTCAGAGACATCTGAGTCAGAGAGCTGCTTTATAGAGCACACTATCATGAAACATTGCAAGCTATAGCCTCCAAAATGCTTTCCCTAACACTTCATGTTCTTCTCCTCGAGTGTGTCACAACCGGCCCACACTCCCCACACCACTTCTCATTGTTAATTTTTACCAGCTGATAGGCGTGAAATTGTATCTCAGTCTTAATTAGTATTTTCCCAATTATGAGTTAGTTTGAGCATTCTTTCATATGTTTCTTCTCCATTTTAACCCCTTCTTCTGAGAATTACTTCTTTCGTACATTTTCTTTGGGGTTGTTTTTCTCTTTTGTATTAATTTGTAAGAGTGCTTTATATAGTCCCTTTAATAATTTCTTTATCAGTTTTATGCATGACAACTCTCCCCTTCCATCCTGTGTCTTGTCGATGAACTCTATTAGTGCCTTCTGTTGAACTTTTTTTATTTTAATTTTGTCAAATATATCAATCTATTCCTTCATGTTTGTGCCTGTGACAGCTCTACCAACTCTTTTTCCTAAAGTTTCATATTTTATTTTATTATATTTATGTTATATATTTATTTTATATTTTCATCTGAAACCTTCTATTTTTTCACTTCATATTTAGGCCTTGAGTATACATGGAATGATTTTTTATAGAGTTTGAGGTAAGGATTCACTTTTTTACATGTGGCTAAGTGATTCTCCCAGCAAACTGTATTGGTTATTCTCTCCTTTCTCCTATTTGATGTGAAATGTAACCCCTGTAACATATACACATGGGTCTGTTTCTGGACTCTTTGGGTTTTGGGGGTTTTTTTTCTTTCTTTTTTTTTTTGATTGGTCAAATTGTTCATTTTTATAATATATAATGGGCCTTGATATATGATAGGACAAGACCTCCCATGTTGTTAATCTTCAATTTCCTTATTTTTCACAATTTGCTGGGGTTTTTTGTTTTTTTTTTTAAGATTTTATTTATTTATTTGATAGACAGAAATCACAAGTAGGCAGAGAGGCAGGCACAGAGAGAGGGGGAGGCAGGCTCCCCGCCAAGCAGAGCCCGATGTGGGGCTCGATCCCAGAACCCTGGGATCATGACCTGAGCCGAAAGCAGAGGCTTTAACCCACTGAGCCACCCAGGCGCCCCACAATTTGCTGCTTAATGTTAATTTTAGGATTGAGCACCACAAAATATCCTTACAACATTTCATTAGAATTACACTGAATGTATGCATCAACTTGAGGAGCACTGCTGTCTTCACAATAATGAACTGCCTCAGTCATGTTCATTATCTCTCTCTCCATTTATTCAGTTTTCTTTTGTGTCCTTCAATGTTTATCATTTTCTCTGCAAAGATTCTATACATTCTTTGTTAGATTTGTCTCCATCTACCTTCACTTTTGGTTCTTATTATAAAAGGGATATTTCAATTTATTTCACTTTCTACTTGTTACAGAGTGTTATTGATATTTTTATGTTGATCTTAAAGCCAACAATCAATGTTGCTAAACTCTTTGTTTAGCAATTATTTGTAATAATTTACTTGTAAATTCTTCTTGCTTTCCTAAGTAGTAAATCCCATCACCTGCAAATAAGGATAGTTTGAACTATTCCTTTTTCATCATTTTTCTTTGACCTATCCTATCTCATTGTCTAGAATCTCTAGCACAAAGTTGAAAAGCAGTATTAAACTAAGGACACTGCTGGATTCTTCCTGACTTTAATGAGACTGTTCCTAAGATCTCATTATTAAGTATGATATTTATTACAGAAGACTAGTAGGTATAATTTATTAGGGAAAGGAAATCTCCTATCCCAATTTTATAATAATTCAAATCAAGAATTATTATTAGATTTCATTACCTTCCCTGCATCTTTTGAGATGTTTTTATTTTCTTATTTAATCTATTAGTTTATGTGCCTTATTTTTTGGTTGACAAATGATTTTTATGTTCCTGGCCATGGCCTTGGTTTAATTTTCACTGATGGAATCAGTTTATTTAATTTTATTTTCTCAGTTAGAAATTCTATCCATAAGCACAAGTGATCTAAAATGTTTTTTCTTATGCTGCTCATTAGTGTCACACTTCTACTAGCATCATAAGTGAGCTAAATGGATTTACTGTTTTCTCAATTCTCTGAAACTATTTAAATAATATAAAAGGTTTATGTTCTTGGGGCTCCTGGGTGGCTCAGTTGGTTAAGCATCCTACACTTGATTTTGACTTAGGTCGTGAACTCAGGGTTGTGAGATCTAGTCCCATGTCGGACACCATACTCAGAGCAGAGTGTGCTTCTCCTCTCCCTCTGCTCCTTCCCCAGTTCTCTCTCTCTCTTAAATAAATCAATAAACAAACAAACAAATAAATAAATAAATAAAATCTTTTTAAAAATTATCTATCTTGAACATTTTGTCAAAAATTATCAGTAAAATAAATCATCTAGGCTTGTTTGTGAGAAGACTTTTGACTTAGCATTGAATATCTGTAGTAATTGATACTTAATCAGGTTTTCTATTTCCTTTTATCAATGTTAATAACATATATTTTTTAAAAATACAAATTGCATCTAAATTTTCAAAATTACTAACGCAAACATGTTTACAGTATTTCCTTTTCTTTTTTTTATCATGGTACCTTGAGTTATGTTCCTTTTTGTTCCTAATAGCACAATGATTAAAAGCACAGACTCAGGGGTCAGACTACTTGAAATCAAAGCCTGGTCCTACCATTTTTTACTCTTGCCTTGAAAAAATTACTTAATTTACTTATGTTTCACTGTTTAACAATATTCCATTTCATTTCAAATCGAGATCAATAGCAACTATCTCTTCTCAGTAAATGGCAGTTTCTGCTCCCTTGTCTTCTGGCATCAATTGTCACGACAAAAAATCTGCCACTGGTCTGAAGGCGACTCTTTCATCAGAATATTTTCTCATTTGTAGCTCTTAAGATTTTATTCCTTATCCTTGTGTTATGGACTGAGGATTATGGATGCCCCTTAAAATTCATGTATGGAGGCCCAACACTTAGTACCTCAGAGTATGAGTATATTTGGAAAGAAGGCTTTTAACAAGGTGATTAAGTCGAAACGAGACATTAGGGTAGGCCCTAATCCAGCCTGACTTTTATTCTTATGAGGAGATTAGGACACAGACAGGCACAGAGCAAAGATTGGCACAGTGAGAAGGCAGCCATTTGCAAGCCAAGAAGAGACATCTGAGACGATACCAACCCTGCCAGAAGTTTGCTCTTGGACTCACAGCCTCCAAAATGATGAGAAAACTAATTTTTCTTATTTAACCCAACCAGTCTTGGTACTTTGTCATGGCAGCCCTAGCAAACTAATATGCCTTTGTAGTTTCACCATCATGTATCTATTCAGAATTTATTTTTATTCATTCTGGAGTACAATCTTAATCCAAAAGCTGAATTCCTCAATCATAATATGTTTTTAAATTATCAAATTTTGAAATATTGTTTCTTCATTACCTCTATTTTATTCTTCTTGTACTTCTATTAAAGCTATTTTGAAGCCTTTTAATCTACTCTCCATTTTTCTTAACTGTTTCCTTTATTCCTTAAGGGTTTTTGGTTTTTTTTTTCATTTTTACCGGATCTTGTTTCATAATTTCTTGCCATTTGTAAATGTAAATCATTCCTTCATTTATGTCTTTGAGCATTCTATGTTAATTTCTTATCCAGACTACTTCATGGAGTAAAGTTCATATTGAGGTCATCACTTTCATAACTGTATTACTGAGCTTATGATTTCTTTGTTTTGGAAATTTGGTGTGTGGGCTCTTTTTCAGTGAACAGATATCTCCTTCCACCCTCCTCATTGTTATGTATCCAGTAAAGAGAGTGTGCAGCAAAGTTTCACTACATTTAAATTCATAAAATAAATTTATACACATAGCATACATTTTTAACAGTTTACATATTAGAGTTCTGTCAAAGTTGTATCTTATTGCAAAAAAGAAAGATTTGAAGCCACTGGAGTCCAGGCTAGGATCTCCAGCCCCAAGGAATACAACTGCCCTTAGAGAATTCCCTCTAAGAATGTGATCATTACTGTTTTAGGCATGGAGAGGCCAGGGTGAATCTCGCGGTTTCTACCACCTGGGCTCACTATCTCCTGAGAGAGGATAAGGCAATGTTGTGTTGAGGAGGTTCTATGCAAAACAAAATCCAATAGAGGCAGCTGGAGATTTCTGTAGGCCAATCTCATGTCGTTTCTCATCCATGAGCATAGCACTCACTCACTTTCGAGTGTGTCTTTAGGATACATACTGCTTTCTTGTCTTATTCCTATTTATATTTCTTTTATCTTGAATATTGTTCAGCTTTTCCTATTCCGCCCGAACGTAGACCAGCAAAGGGCATACTCACAGCTGACATGTGTTCCAACTCACTGGAGATTGGCGATCTAAGCCCCATCGCAGCAAACAGGGTCCATTTGTCCCCACTGTGTCCTCTGTTCTTCTCCCTTTAGAAGTCTACAATAGCCAAACTATGGAAAGAGCCTAGATGTCCATCAACAGATGAATGGATAAAGAAGATGTGGTATATATACACGATGGAATACTATGCAGCCATCAAAAGAAATGAAATCTTGCCATTCGCAACGACGTGGATGGAACTAGAGGGTATCATGCTTAGTGAAATAAGTCAATCAGAGAAAGACAACTATCA
>PISX010016154.1:0-47186 GCA_004024625.1 Mellivora capensis
TGAGGGAAATTGGGGGGGAGATGAACCATGAGAGACTATGGACTCTGAAAAATAACCTGAGGGTTTTGAAGGGGCGGGGGGTGGGAGGTTGGGGGAGCCTGGTGGTGGGTATTATGGAGGGCACGCATTGCATGGAGCACTGGGTGTGGTGTAAAACTATGAATTCTGTTACGCTGAAAAGAAATTAAAAAAAAAAAAAATGACCACACTAAGTTTTGGCAAGGATGTGAAGCAACTGCAACTGTCCCAGTCTGATAGATGTGTAAAATGGTACAACCAATAGGGAAAATAATTTGGCAGTTTCTTAAAAAGCTATGCTTCCCATTCTGTGTAGGTTTCCTATTTTCAGAGAAATGAAGGTATATGTCCATACAAAGATGTGGACATGACTATTCACAGCAGCTTAATCTAGAAAAGCAAACTGGACAAAACTGAAGTGTTCATCAAAAGGTGAATGGGTGAACAAATTTTAGTGTATCCATATGATGGAATATTACTCAACAACGAAGAGCAGCAAACTATTGATGCACACAATAAAGTTGAATCTGAAAATTATTATGATGAGTAAAAAAGCCATACTGTACAGAGTGTACATCCTGTTTCCACGTATATAAAATTCAGGGAATGCAAAATTAAAGTGACAGAAAGCAGAGGAAACAAAGGCAAAAATGAACTATTGGGACTTCATGATGATAAAAGTCAAGCCTTTTGCCTACGACTAGCATCCTTGGGTTTCAGACCTATTGTCCTGTCTTTGCAGAAGTTCCCAAATATTCATTTCCAGAAGACATGTCAGGGACTTAAAGGCCAGAACTTTCTGGGCTTATATCTTGACTGTGCTATCAGCTAAGTGACTTGGGAACTCCATTTTATTTCTATGAGGGTCAGTTCCTAACCTTAATATTTGAAGAGTTACCTAGATAGTAATTTGTACCTCACAGGTGATATAAATAATGGTGAGAACTTTCCCAAACACATGATTCTATACATGAAACTTTGTAGAGTGTCTCACTTTGAATCTTAATACTTCAGAATTGCTACATACCAAATCATATTAATTATAGTATAACTAAACCCAGCCAACCTATTGTTGACATGACCAAGTGTTGTAGAATCCAGTACTCTTGCTTGAAGATAATAGTATCTGTTTCATAGGGTTGTTACTGGAATTAAATATGTTAATACATATAAAGTGCTTAGAAATGTGTCTAACAGAGAGACTCCCTCAAATGTGCATGAAAATAGTTGATTTATGTTATTATTATTTGATGTCTGTGTGTCATGAACTTTTCTAAGATTTTTTACATGTATTATCTCTTACCTCATCTTATCCCTACCTATCTATTGCCATTCCCATCTTATGGATGAAGATGAGAGGAAAAGAAAGTTATGTAATTTGCTCAAGGTGGCACAGCTAATAGGGAGAGTAGGCAAGATTTGAGTCTAGGCAGTCTGGTCACACAACTAATAAATCACCAAACCAAACAGTCTGTTTGAGCAATAAAAGTATGAAAATCAGATATCAAAAATTATTGTAGGTTGGGTTAGTATAGGAGAAGGCTTTTAGTATTTTTCAGGCATTTTCCCTATAGCCCCTAGGATTCAGATTGACATAGACAGGAGGGAAAGGAGGGCTGCCAGGTAGAGCTGGTGGCACAAAGCTGGCTGTTTGTTATAATGGTGATGAATGTAACTGCTTGGAGATAGCAACTTGAATTTTTTTTTTTAAAGAGTCAGAGTTGTATTAACTGTTGACAAAAAGGACTAAATATTAGCTACAGGAATACTTTAAAAGTGAACTGAATCTAAATGATGAATGTTAAGTATTATTTTCCTTCTTTCAAAGTTTTTAGGAATTGTGAAAAAGAGCTGCAAATACGCATAAAACCTAAATTTTGTGAAAATAGCAATTTCACCAAACGTTGCGTAGATCTATGTGTGTATACGTGCAATCATTCTATAATAGCCTTCATTTCCTGTCTTGTGAGTGTTTTAGTTTTGTTTTCAAAGCACTTGTTTTCCCTTTTTCCCCTCCATATTGATTGGCTTATTTAGATATTTAATATTAAAATCCATATGTTGTCCATTTTCTCGGTATATTTTAAATTCATCACAATCCTCTGATTTGATTTAAGGGAACAAATTTAATTCTGTACTGTAAACAAAGATACTTTGAATATGTAATAGGCATGCCACTTCTTTTTCCCCAATCCTCATTCTAGACATTTAAGTTATTCATAGCCACTATTCCCATAACACTTAAAGTGATTATATGTATCGCCAACTTCTATAAATTATTAATGTCAGAGCTAGTGGTTCTTTGGCACACCATTTCAGCATTTTACAGAAAGAAGAAAACTTTGAGGGAGGTTTAAGGAGATTAAGAAAATTCAATTGGTAACATGGTCACTAGAAATTTAAACTTTGTTTAGGGATGCTTTCCCTTTCTTTTCCTCCTGGTTCTTGTGAGCAAGACTGTTCTAGAAAGCCAAAAGTCTGTGGAGATTCTGAAAGTGCAGACAATTGGATAAAGTTCATTCCACCCATCTTGTGCCCACAGTTTTAAGTAATGAGCCAGCACAGTCACTTCTCACTTAACGGTATCCTGCAGTTATTGGAGTTCATTCAACAAGGGCTCAGACATTGGATTCATAAAACAAGAATTTATTGAATTCAAGGAAAGGAATGATGAAGATAAGTTGAGAAATGTCTAAATGTAATAAAAAATTACTACTTTCTCAGAATTCGAAGAAGTGGCTGCCTCTAATATGAAATACCCAGTTAGCAACATTGGGAATTAAAGGTATGTAACCGATAAAGATGGATGTCTCACATTTGTGGATCCAACTTGGGAAGTTTAAAATAAATACTGTAATAATTGATCTTTCTGAATGATGTACAAGTGGTAAATAATGCTTGATATAGGGTATCATCTTCCTGTCTTTGACACTGATAGATGGTCCTTGCATTTCTCCTAATAAAAAAGACGGGCAAGCCTTCAATTATACATATTGCAGTGCTGCTAAAAAAGCTCAGTGGAAGTGGGTGGGGGACTCTCTTACCACCATTTTAATATTACTCTAGATTGAAACCATTTCTGCCATGCAGGCTGACAATAGGAAGATATTACTGCAGATTAATGAGGTTCCAATTACACTGTTGTAGTAGAGGAATGGGGGAGAGGATGCCTTGCCTCTCTCTCTCTCTCTCTCTCTCTCTCTTTTTTTTTTTTTTACAGCAGCTGCCTTGTTACCTCACTAAGAAGCAGCTTCAGAAAGGTTATTAATAGCTTTATTGACATTCTGATTCAAAGTAATTTTTCAGCAGGCTTGGGTATAATTCAGTAGAGATTTTATTGGCTCTCAACCAGCAATTTCAAAGAAATACTTCAATTAGTAATGTAATAATATGTCTGTAGTCAAGGTATGTTTATGAAAATTATGCCTCAGCTCAGCTTTGAATCGTCTCACAGATAAGAATTTGCCTGTTTGTTTGGAACAGGATCATTACGACTCTTCAGACTCCAAGGGTAGAAAATAACATTAGATGCTTAAGTAAATCAGAGTATATTGGCTGAATATTCTCTTATTGGTGACCAGAGTTAACTGCAGACTTTTAATATTCCAGATCACATTTAAAACACAGCATCACAGTGGATTTTTATCTTTGGATCAAAATTCAAAAATGTGTTACCCTGAGTCTCTCCCTTTTTAAATTTTGTATTAATATTTATTTGTTCCTGTGATGAAAGAGTGAGTAATAGATTCATAAATCTCACAGATAGGTATTTCATTAGAAAACCTATCCAGAGTTTTGGATACAGAAAGTCAAAGTGAGATCTTATAGTAGATACAATCCCCCATTTCATTGCATTCTTGAAACCAAAGCTGTCATCTGATAATTAATTTAAACTGTTGCTTATTAATGTGACTTTTGTATCCTCTGTTCTCCACCTTATTAATAACAGTGTCTTTAATGTGAGAAAGAGTTCCCTGAATTTAAGTTCAACAAACTTTGGGATAAGGGGACTTGGGTTAATGGAGAAGGGTGGGCAGGAAGGGAAGCTCTTACTTTTCTGTATTGTATTTGTGTGTTTTGCCATGTATGCGTGCTGATATTTTTAACAACTTTACATTGAAGTATAATGTAGCTAGATGATAGATATGTTTTAGATACACACATACGTATATAAGAGTACACCATTATAAATATGGTATAAATATTCACAAGGTAAATAGACTTAATGTAAACATTACCCAGATTAAGAAACTGAATGCTACCCAAGTTTCCAAAAACTCACTGTGTTCCCTATTAGGGAAACATTATTCTGATTTCATATGGCAGACATGAGTATTGCCTACTTTTGTTTTACCAAATATAAATAGAATCAAACAGTAAGTACTCTACTGTATCTGGCTACTTCTGTTCAACATTGTGAGAATCATTCACATTGTTGCACATAGTTGGCCAGTTGTTGTAAATAGTTGTACAGTTATTGCTATAATGATATTCCATTGTAGGGATTTTTTTTTTTTTACTTATTTAGTGTTTGGTAGGGCATTTGGAAACTTTCAAGCTTGGGGTTATTATTGATTGTGCTGCTTTGAACATTCTAGAATATGCTTTTATGGCAAACATATGCACACATTTCTGAGGGGTATATTATCAGGAATAAAGGTTGCATAGTTCCTACATACTCAGATTTAGCAAATACTGTCAAAAAGTTCCCCAAAGTGGTTGCATTAGTGTAGGCATGTACTAGCAATGTCTAAGAATTCTCGTCATAGTATACTTTCACCAATAACTGGTATTTCTTGTCTTTTTAGTTTTAACCATCCTGGTGAGTGTGTAATCATAATTATATTGTTTTAGTTTGTATTTCTCTGTGGCTTATTGCCTTTCACAGATTTATTAGCCATTGTATATCCTATTTGGTAGTGACTTTTGCCTTTTTTTCCTTATTGTGTTTTTTATTGTTTCACACTTCTTCAAAATATTCTGAATATATAGTTCTGATGGGTATATATTCTTTGAATATTTATTTTCTGTGTAGGTTGCCTAGTTTCTGTCTTAATTGTTTATTTTGATGAACAGAAGTCCTCAAATTTATATAGAACAACTGGCTAGGAAATAACAGCAGATCTATGACTCATTCCCTTCTACTGCTGACTACCTAGAAGAACAATGGTTGCAATCAAATTTCATTGAGAACAACTCAATGGCCGTATACCAGAATCAGAACCTCCACGCTAGTGACAATCACTAGCATAAAGATAAGTGACAGACAGCCCTAGCCACAAAATGAATAATGATGTTTTGGTAGGACACACATTATTTCTCTGAATGCATATTGAAAATAAACCTAGAAATTATGAACTTATGGTTAACTGCTGGATGGATATGGGGGACACTTGTACACTGTATACCTAATAGTAGATAACATGAAGAGAATCTAAAACCACAATGAATCCCATTGTGTTAGTAATGTTTCCACATACATTGCAGAAGGATAGGATGTTTTGGGAACTGTCTCAGACATCTCTGAGAAAATTAATTAATTTAAAAAATACTGATTTTTCTTGCAAAAACTTATACCAATGATTCTTGTTTCCTATATATTTTAGAATTTCCTTGCTTTTTATGTAGGGACACTGGGTCAATGTTTACTTGAGATACTATGATATGGAAGTCTTGCTTTATGTAACAAACAGACTTACTGAATAAATGGGTTTTAAAAACATAATTTGAGGGGCGCTGGATGGCTCAGTGGGTTAGTCCTCTGGCTTCGGTTTGGGTCACGGTCTTGGGGTCTTGGGATCAAGTCCCGCGTCAGGCTCTCTGCTTGGCGGGGAGCCTGCTTCCTCCTCTCTCTCTCTACCTATTTGTGATCTCTCTCTGTCAAATAAATAAATAAAATCTTTTTATAAAAAACCCATAATTTGAGACTATCAGTTTACTCTAACGTATTGAGGGCTTTAAATGCAATTGGGGTCTAGGAAACAAAATAAGCAATGGGACTGAAAAAAAAACTGGGTAAGTTTGTAAGAAAAGAATGGATTTCATCGATCGTGAATTTTGGGATCTAAAGCTGATTGGGGGTGGGGGTGCGTAGAGTAGAATATGAAGAGTTCAGAAATTAGGCATAATTCACTTTATTGTCTTTAATCATCAAGACTTACCCAAAGTCATAACAGAAAGACATTAACTATATTTTTTCTTCTTCTTTTTGGAAAAAAAAAAGAAGAAGATAGAAGATTTGGAAATCCTATTTATTGTTAATAAAACAATATTTACTAACTAGTACCTTGTCTGAAACATGGCTTAAAAATTTAAACCTTAAGATTAACTTCCTGCTTAATGTTTGTCTAGATTTGGGACAATTACTTTGGAAAGAGTATATTACAGGGGCCCCTGGGTGGCTCAGTTGTTAAGCATCTACCTTCAGCTTCAGGTCATGATCCCAGGGTCCCTGGATAGTGTCCTGCATCCAGCTCCCTGCTCTTCCAGGAGCCTGCTTCTCCCTCTTTCACTCCCCTGCTTGTGTTCCCTCTCTCTCTGTCTCCCTCTCTGTCAAATAAATAAAATCTAAAAAAAAAAAAAAGAGTATATTACATATGTATTATTTAAGCCTCAATGCTTCACATACCAGTGCCATCAACTGCAAATCACAATCCTGTGACACTACGAAGTCCTTTCTTTCACAAACACGTGCAAAAATATTACCCACGCATTTTGTTAGAAATCTGTATAATAAAAGCTTGTTATAGAGAAAATTAAGAAATACTTTGTCATATTTTATACTTTGTCACATTTTTCAAAAAATACTTTGTCATATTTTATACTAACCCCCACCTTCAATATTATTAGACACACTAGAGGTTTGGGATGAAAAATAGAAAGACCACAATTAATGGTTAGGCAACTGCTAGATGTTGAAACTAGAAAAATTCCATGCATACTTTACATAAAAAGCTTGCAGTTATCAAATTTAACATTCCATATATATATATATATATCAACGACTTCCAAGTCCAGATGGACCACCCCATTTCATATGGAGGTTAAATGCAAGAATACCTACAGGACTAGTCAGTAGCTTCTCAAAATAAACTTTGTGATACATATTTATTTTTCAGAAAAGTACTTTGATGAAGGCCTAGAATTCTGTATCACAAACATAGAAGACATTACGTTAGCCTGGGAGATATTTTAGGTAAGAGTAGTTAATTGCCTGCCTCTATCATAAAGAAACCTTAATATGGTTCCTGAAGAACACTTTTGTGCAAATCTGCAACCCAATGAGTCCACCAGGATGAGTTAGCCACAAAACGCACCCTCTGATAATTAAGTCTGTGAGTAGAATTGCTAACTATTGTCAATCTGGATGCAAGAGAATGTCTATCAAAGATGCTGATTTTTCATTTCAGTTTATTGATTATGAGTTATGCTTTTTGGTACTAAATAAAAAGTTTAGCTGAGTCTTTAAAACTATTTACCAAATTATAAAATATCATTAGTTATGTATAAATAATATTTATACTGCATAAGGAAAAATATTGAAGCAAATGCAGAGTAATTTTCTCCTTTCCTCCAAATTTGGACTTATTTCACAAGATAGTGACGTCTAAATCTTTTATTGTTCTGAGGTTTGTTTTGATGAATCACACTGCAATGTTAAAAATAATATATCCCTATCTTTATTTGCTGAAGAATTCACTCCACAGATATCATCTTCCTGCTTCCTTTCCTACCATCCAATTTTTCTTACCATCCAATTTTGGGAGTATATGCTTTTAACCCATTCTTTGTTACCTTTATAACTTCAGATGCTATGCTTGAATCTATTATTTCTCAATTCATTATTATGAGTCTGTATTAGGCATCATCAGTAAATTAGCAGGCCCACACTCACTTCCACCTCTTGTAACTCCTTTTTTGTCAGTCCTGCCACTGCTCTAACAAGATTGCAATATTAAACATTAGCACTCTAATCCTTAAGTCGAGTGTTCTATGTTTTATTGATGGGATGAGTCCAAGAAGTAAAAACCACTAAAAAGCACTTTAAAGTTTAGGGTTATACTATCATCATCCACTGCAGAATTATTTTATCATTAGGATGTATCATTGCTTTCAGTATCTTTTAATTTACATTCACAATGTAAATCCCTTACCTTACCATATGGAGACTTCTCATAATAATAGGAATAAAACAAACCCCTTAAAGTTTAATGGTTAAGTTCTAGTTAAGACAGAGTTTCTGTTCATACTGAACATAAATATAAAATTTAATTTGGGATTTGAATTCTAATTTTTTTTTAATTGAAGAATGGCTGGCACAGTGTCTTTTCGAAAGATGTGTTAGCAGTTGGGAAGGAACAACCTGTTGGGTAAAGGTTTGTATTTACCCTTCCTGAAAGTGAAGGGGAAGATGGTTTCACAACGCTGATTGTTGTCTGTGGAGATGGTAACGTGAATAGGGCAGAGAAAGGTCTGGGGTGTGTTCGTGCTTGTGTCTGAGAGCAGAGGGGAGTGGTGTCTCTGCACATATTTAAAGACAAGGTGGGTCAGGGATTAACCTCTTGGTCAATGAGTAGGTGGTGGGGCATGGAAGTTATTGATCTATGAGAACTTACCAGTTGTTACCTAAGAGATATGCTGTCTGTGAGAAGAAGATTGGGATCCACACACTGCATTCAGGTAATTAGGCACATGGGGGAGTGGGAAAGAAGATGCTGATAGAAACAAATTTATAGTAACTGTATTTTTGTTGTGAGGCAAAAATAAATACTCATAATATCATAGATTTCAGAATCATGCAGCTTGAATGTGTACTCTAGGTTGTTGCTTATTAGACATGTAAACTTGGGTAATTTACTTAATATCTCTGGGCCTCAAAGACTCTATCTAGAAAATGTGGATAGGAGCAATATTAACCACATCTGTGAAAAAATTAAATTATAACAGTGGCATATTATAAATTTACAATAATTGTGAATGAGTTGCATTTTTAATTTTTATCCAGAAATGAATGTTTAGCTGGTAAGAATGACTCTGACTTCATATTGTCAGAGATCAACTAAACTGTTTTACAATCATGAATTTGTGGCAATTTGCAATTCCCTCAAAAATTATGATCTAGGGATATTTATCAACTTACTGTAATTAAACCTTGGATGTTGTACTCTGTTTTCTTATTATGTAAAGACAATTACACATTTTTTTTTCCCTAACTGCTCTTTTTTCCTCCCTTTTTTGCAATGTTCAAGTTCTTCTCCTGGCAGGGTATTTGCGTCCAAACCATTCTGGAATATTAGAAGCTAGTAATCAAAAGTTTAAGCTTTAAGGTAATACTGATCTTGATTAGGTTGCTGTAGTTTGCTTACAAGCCTGGCACCCTAAGTTATAACTTTTTTGTAACTCAAATTCCTCATATACAACTTAGAATTGTACCTACCTACATTAGAGATGAATCATGAGGACTAAATGAAGTAGTGTATGTAAATCAACATGAAACTTAACATTTTACCTTACACATGTTAAAGACATAGTTAATTATAGTTTTAAGATTGCCCATAAGAACCAGGACCACTGTAGCATCTAAATTAATGCAAAATAACTTGAGCGCATTAGAAGGGTCCTGATCAGATGACAGGGCTGCCACATGTGAGGGGCCTGGATAGGGTGGAGGCTGGCAATGCAGGGGGTGGAAATTCATCCAAGGCAGAACAAAAGAGAGACATGTTTATTGAATACACTACAAGTGAGCAGTGGGCAGGACAGCAAGGGAGAGACAGCCTGAGGGAAGGCGGTGGCAAGGGGCCACATTTACCAGGCAGAGTAAGGGAGTCTGGGAACATATGGAATTTCCCCTTCCTTTGTAAATCTAGGAACTGTGCCAGAGCCAGGTTGTAAGTGGTCAGTCAGGGCCTCTGTCTATTTCAAGGTGGGTTGTTTAATGGGCCTATTGACCTGCAGCTCTGTAGTCCCTATGCTCCCTTTTGCCTTGGTGGAGTTTCCCTTGCTCAAGCCTCTAGCCTAAAAGGCTCTACAAAATATAAACACACATGAACTGAGTTAGGGTGCTGTGAGAGTTGTAGTCTAACTGGAGGATATGGCTCTTGCACTGACGAGAAAGGTATTAAAAGTTTATAAATGTAGAGCATGTAACTTTCTTGATCGAAATGACTTGTATTCTCCAGGCCAACATATGCCATCTCTAATAAACTATATAAAGGCTCCAATGAATAAATCAAAGGAAAGACTGAACAGACTAGATTTAAGACCTTGCAGAGCTTTAACCAGTTGTGATGTTTGCAGTAGTGATATTCTAAAGCGTCACATAAATTGAAAGATATGTGAAAGTGTGGGCACTGGGCAAATACTTCATCAGAGCTTTATCAATTCACATCTAAACTAAGTAAACTAAACAAGCACAATAAAGCATTCCTGTATGGTTGGCCTGTCAGTATTTTGACTTACAATACTGGTTTGTTTTTGTATGTGTTTAGTTTGTGTGTGTGTATGTGTGTGTGAGGGAGAAAGAGAGAGAGAGAAAGGGAGTGTGTGTGTGTGTGTGTGTGTGATTTTAAAACGAGCATTTTTCAATCAAATGTAAAAGCTGAGATTGATAAATATAAGAATATATGGTATTAAAATATTTGTATATTTAGGAGATATAATCACACCATAGATAAAGTATAGATATAAATATGCAAGGTGTTTTCTTTGTATTTACCTACAATGAGATATCTTATAAAGAATTACATGCCTCAATGAGACTCTGTATTATATTAAAAAAATCTAATTAATTTGAATTTATCTAAAATTTGTGAATAGATAATAGAAATCAGATTTATTTATTTACTGACTTATTTATTTTCTTTTTCTATGCTCAAATCCCCCCAGAAGGAAATAAGCTGTTAAAGAGTACATTTATTTATTTATTTATTTTCAGTGTTCCAGAATTCATTGTTTATGCATCACACCGAGTGCTACATGCAATACGTGCCCTCCTTAATACCCACCACCAGGCTCACCCAACCTGCCACCCCCCACCCCTCCAAAACTCTCAGTTTGTTTCTCAGGGTCCACAGTCTCTCGTGGTTCATCTCCCCCTCTGATTTCTCCCAACTCACTTCTCCTCTCCATCTCCCCATGTCCTCCATGTTATTCCTTATGCTCCACAAGTAAGTGAAACCATATGATGATTGACTCTCTCTGTTTGATTTATTTCACTCAGCAAAATCTCTTCTAGTCCCATTCTTTCTGAAAGATACTCATCCTTTCTGATGGAGGCATAATACTCCATAGTGAATATGGACCACATCTTCTTTATCCATTAGTCCATTGAAGGGCATCTTAGTTCTTTCCACAGTTTGGCAACTGTGGTCATTGCTGCTATGAACTTTGGGGCACAGATGGCTCTTCTTTTCACTACATCTGTATCTTTGGGGTAAATACCCAGTAGTGCAATTGCAGGGTTATAGGGTAGCTATATTTTTAATTTCTTAAGGAATCTCCACACTGTTTTCCAAAGTGGTTGCACCAACTTATATTCCCACCAACAGTGTAAGAGGGTTCCCTTTTCTCCACATCCTCTCCAAACATTTGCTGTTTACTCTCTTGTTAATTTTGGCCATTCTAACTGGTGTAAGGTGGTATTTCAATGTGGTTTTGATTTGAGTCTCCCTGATGGCTAATGGTGATGAATATTTTTTCATGTGTCTGTTAGCTATTTGTATGTCTTCTTTGGAGAAGTGTCTGTTCTTGTCTTCTGTGCATTTTTTGACATGATTATCTGTGTGTGTTGAGTTTGAAGAGTTCTTCATAGATCTTGGATATCAGCCCTTTGTCTGTAGTGTCGTTTGCGAATATCTTCTCCCATTCCGTGGGTTGCCTCTTTGTTTTGTTGACTGTTTCCTTTGCTGTGCAGAAGCTTTTGATCTTGATAAAGTCCCAAAATTTCATTTTGGCTTCTGTTTCCTTTGCCTTTGGAGACATATCTTGAAAGAACTTGCTGTGGCTGATGTCGAAGAGGTTACTGCCTGCGTTCTCCTCTAGGATTTTGATAGACTCCTGCTCATGTTGAGGTCTTTAACCAATTCGAGTTTATCTTTGTATGGTGTAAGAGAATGGTCAAGTTTCATTCTTATATACATAGCTGTCCAATTTTCCCAGCACCATTTACTGAAGAGGCTTTCTTTTTTCCACTGTATATTTTTTCCTGCTTTGTCCAAGATTATTTGACCATAGAGTTGTGGATCTGTATCTGGGCTCTCTACTCCATTCCACTGTCTATATGTCTGGTTTTATGCCAGAACCATGCTGTCTTGGTGATCACAGGTTTGTAGTAAAGCTTGAAATCAGGCAACGTGATGCCCCCAGTGTTTGTTTTTTAAAGAGCAGCATATTTAATTGCAATGTAAATTAGAAATAAATTTCACACATTTATCAAGGAACATTTGCTATAATGTTAATTGAAAATTTTCATATGGTTCATACTGTAAAACTCAAAGTAAGGATTTTATAATCCACCATAGGACTTGAAGTTATTAGAGATAAAACTCAGGCAATCACAGTCAAAGGGAGTGTGAAATAGAATTATACAGGAACTGTAGTGGTATCTAGCTGTAAATATCCCGAGTTCAATGCTTCTTTCCAGAAGAATAAGTTATATTACCTCAGAAGATATTCAAAATATGGGATGTCAGATGCAGTGATCCAATGCTGGGAGCTGACAAATCTGGAGCCAACTGTATCTCTGACTCCACTTCTTGACTTCTACTCAGTCCAGTTTGTTCTGGTTTTCTTCAACAAGACAATATAATATCTGTTAGCAATCTCTATTTGGCCCAAGTGAATGGTTAGTCATCTATTGATCTCTGCCACCACCTCAAACCTCTACTTCTCCAGGGTAGTGTGACATCACCTTCATCTGCATCTCAACACCAATGAGTCACCATCACTGGTACCTGATCTACGGGTCCTCTAACTGTTGTAGTGTCCTGGCTAACTTCTCTTCTCCCATTCTCTTTCTACTTTCTCTTTAGATGACCTCATTTAATTCCTGTGGTTCTAAGTAACATCCTACATGCTAATGAATCTCAAATGTGTATCTTTGCCCATTGTCTGTCATCTAAGTACAAAATATGATCATCTCTGAACTGAAACTTGTCAAGTGTCTCCAAACTGGTCTCTCAGCCTTTCTTTTGTTCCTCTACAATCTAGTCTCCACAAACCAACCAAACTGATATGTGTAAAGCTTTAAGTAAATTATTGCTCCCCCTTCTTCAAACTCTTGTTATTCCTATGAGAATAAGAGTGAGAGGAAAATTTATCTATTTCAGATCAAAGGTCTCCTTCACAAGGACTTACACCATTCACTCACCTATATACACACATACACACACAAAGGGATAAATTAGCAGGGATAAATACTTTCTAAACTGTAAACACACTTTATAATATTGGCAATTGTGATGATTCTCATGATAATGAAAATCATGATGAAACCGAACTTTTGACCTAGGGACACCAACAAGCCAACCAAACTAAACAATGTCACCCAAGAGCTTTTTTTTTTTTTTTTAGATTTTATTTATTTATTTGACAGACAGCAAGCACAAGTAGGCAGAGGGGCAGGCAGAGAAAGGGGGGAAGCAGGCTCCCTGTTGAGCAGATAGCCTGATGTGGGGCTCGATCCCAGGACCCTGGGATCATGACCTGAGCCAAAGGCAGAGGCTTTAACCCACTGAGCCACCCAAGTGCCCCACTCAAGAGCTTTTTTACCAGAAGTAAGTGACATCTTATTTTTCCCACACTAGGCTTGTGTCTATCAGAGATGATGCACTTAAAAATTCCAGCCTATTAAAGACTGTATAACAGATTTCTAAACATTAAATACACATGGATTTCTCATCAATATATCAGGTGATTTTGGAAGCATGGCTTAAATTTGCAAAAAATGATACTGATTTTCTTTTTGCCATTCCACCAGTCCCCTTTGTCCAGCATCTGATGCAGGTTGGTTGCCAGAGGGAAACTCTTCTTGCCCAGAAGGATTTCTGTCTTCCTTGCACTTCAGAGTCCTTTCCCTTAGATGTTGTTAGTTTGTTTATTTTGATTGCAAAATAATCCAAAAAGTTAATTGTTATTGACTTAATAGAAGTTAAACTTAGATCAAATTAAAATTAAAATCAAATTAAAATTTAAGGTCCATCCAGTTATGTGTTATGTACCTCATCTAACTCATAGTATTGTTTCAACTATTAGGGAAACTGGCAGTCCCCTCTTAGTGGTACTGACTGGACTTTGGTCTCTTCCCATTGTATCTGATAATGTAGCTCCCATCCTAGGAGATCCTATTATGATTGCAATAACCCCATTATATATGGAATCAGGTAAAACTGGCAACATAACATACGGAATCAGATATAACATAACAGAGGGAATCAAATACAACTGGTTTTGAACTCTGGCTCTGACACTTCACTGTTGGGGGAAATGTAGCTGAATTTGATATACTTAATTTGATAGCCCAACTTCCTCCCATTCAATTCTATTCCATTCTGTTTCTCTATCCTTAGAATAGTTGATTTTGCTGTTTTACTAAATTTTACTTGCTGTCATAATTTTGCATCCTCATACATTCCTGGAAAGTTTATATGCATACATGAATATGCATATACGTGCGGAATACATATACACACACATAGTTACATACATATACATGGACATACAGATGCAGATTTCCCCTTTGGAACTTTTTGTGGAAGAAAAAGAAAAACAGAATAAAAAATAATAATAAAGCTATAGCGTATTGTATAAAGGCTTGAATTTGGATAACACAGATTTTTAAAAAATGCTGAAATAAGTGAAGTTGAGGTTGAGGTTTTCTTATCTCCATCTTCTTTCATTGATCCACATAAAGATCTCAATAGCTTTAGTCATAAGCAGATCCTAAACTTTAGTGAAAGCCAACTTCTATTGCAATTCTGGATTGCACATTCTTTAGGCTCAAGGAGGATGAAGCTCTTAAAAGATATTTGCCATACTCATTGACATCTAATATCAACATTTTCCTGATTAGAAGATTACCATCTTTTCTCAATTTTACTGAATGTCCCTCAGTATATATAATTTGGCAGAATCTGATGACCACACAAGTTAGTTTCTGTGAAAAAAAATGTAGACCCACAAAGTTTGAAAGAATAGTCCCTTATACACTTGTCTAATACCTACTTAAGGAATAAAACATTTCAGTTCCATCAATATGTAATAAACAGGCTTAATTTAGTGTTCTTATATTTTGGCAAGTATTACATTTTATAGCTTATATGTTTTATCTCTAATATATACATTATATTTTTATTTTATTAATGTTTCTTCAAATGATATGTGGTCTATATTTTTTACAGATTTCTTAGTTTTGTCCAATGTATTTCTGAGAATAATTCACCTTGGAACATATAACTAATGCACATCCATCTCATAGCTACTAAATAAATACAATATATGTATCTGTACTTCACTTTATGGAAATTTAGGGTGTTGCTAAACTTTCTTTGTAAGCATTTCTCTGTACATATCTCCTAGGGTACTTGTATGTGATTGCATCCCTAGAGAAAAACTGCTGAGTCTTAGAGTATGTACATCTTCAGTTTTTCTAAATATTGTCAAATTACCCTTCAAATTGGTTGTACCCATTTAAATTCCCACTAGAGGGTTATAAAAAATATATTTTCTCCACATCCTTGTCAAAACATGTTATTTTCAGATTAAATGTTGCCAATCTCTGAGTGTGAAACTGCTTCTTATTGTAGTTTTAACTAGCATTTCTCTTATTACTCCTGAGTTTAAACATTTTTAAATACCAATCACATGCACACCCCTTTGATATGTCTATTGCAAGATTTTGTCCATTTTATTGGATTTTTATTTCCCTTCCTTCCTTTCTTCTCTCCTTCATTTTTTTTTCTGCCAGATTTACCATAGTTTATATTACATTTAGCCTAGTATTTCTTTGTCTGTTTTATGCCTTGTCAGCATTTCTCTCAGTCTCACTTGCTTTTTTCTGTGCGTACGTGTATGTGTGCGTGTGTGTAACTGGATGCAAACAGGTACTTTTACAATGTGTATTTTGTACTTTGTACTTTCTGTATCTTTTTAAAGATATCCACTGTGATTGTGAGGTCATCAATATATATTTCTACCAAAATTTAAAACTTCTGAATTTTAGATTAAAGACTTCGTGTTAAGACTTGATTTTCTTCCTATGTGACAACTTTTTTCAGTGTCTTTAATTAAATTGCCATTGTTCATCCCTCATCACCAATGCCACATATTTAAAATAACATGTTTCCATACATAGGCAGATATATTACTGAATCCTATCCTATACTACCTTATCCTATCTCCTCTTATTTTATTCTCATCTATTCTAACATCTTATCCGATTCTATCCTATATCCTAGTCTGCTATAGCCTATCCTAGCCTATCCGACTCATTTCTTTGTGACTGGATCAATATAGTAGAACTACCTGAATTATTTCTAAATTATTATATCTTTATAATTATTTAAATCTTTTATTTTCATCCATCAAAATCATCTTTGCTATTCTTGGTCTTTTTTCCCACATGCTCATTTTTAATCATCTCACTTAAAACATGTGTTCCTTAAAAGACTGTTAATTGGCAATTAATTTAAAAACTAACTTGGAGAGAAATGGCATCCTTAATATTTTGAGACTTACTGTCCATAAACTCTTCATTCGTATCTCCTCAGTTAACCAATTCTTCACTAAAGTCTTTCAATACAAAAAAAAAATTTGTTTTTAATACTAGGGTATAATGGCTATGAAGTTGGTTGGGTAACAACTTTCTTCCAATTCTCACAAGAGATTTATTTTTAAGGGTGCTTGGCTGGCTCTGTCGGTGGAGTATTCAACTCAATTTCAGGGCTGCATCTAAGAGTCCCACGTTGAGTGTAGAGATTATGTAAAAATAAAATCTTTAAAAAAATAAAAGAAGTTTTGTCAGTTTCCTGGATTTTTTAACAGCTAACCTTAAAATCATTTTTTTTCTGGTCATTTTATAGGTGTGTGTGTTTGTTGAGGATAGATTTTAAACTTGTGATAAAACATTTTAGTAGTTATTATTAAATTGAACATTTTCTTCTTAAGATTTAGTGTTGTTAAATTACCCTTTCTGGAAATTTTCCAAGTCATTTAAGTTTTACATTCATTTGAAAAAAGATATTCATTGTATTTTCATATTATTTTTAATTTCTTCTGTATCCATAGCATTGTCTCCTCTTTCTGATCCAATAATGTTCAACATCAACATTTCTTTTTCTTTTACTCATCAATCTAGATAGAGGTACATGTGTATTATTGGGTCTTACCTAGAATCTACTTCAAGTTTGCTTTACTTAATCTTTTTCTGTTCAATTATATCCTATTCTTATTTTCATTTTCTTATTTATTTCAGCTCATCCTGTTCTTTTTAATTTCTTACATTGATTGCTTAAATATTTAATTTTAAAAGATTTTTAGTTCCAATATGTATTAAAGTATAACTTACACACAACACCTAACATTTCACATACATACTTAGCAAAATTTACAGTATATAAATACCTATAATCTCCAACAGAACTATAAAAGAATTGTGAACTACTGGTAAACTTTTTCTTCTTAATTCCTACATTTTACTGTTGCCCAGCCTTTTGTGCCTTTCTTATGTTTACTCCAAAACAATTATTCTTATTATTTTTTAAATCAATATATGTTTAGCTACAATTTACTAATTTCCTCGATGATTATTCTTCCCTGTACCTCTTTTTTTATCCTGAATTCAAATTCCTTTCCACTGAAATATATCACTGAGATTTATCTGAGATTTGAATTTTATCTCTTTGGAAAGGCCTTTATTCTTCTTTTTTCTGTAATAATATCTTAGCTATTTATAAAATTATAGGTTGTCATTTGTTACAATTATAGATTGTCATTTATTATTTTCTTATAGTTTGAAAGGTATTATTTCACTCTCTTCTGAAAAATGCCTGTTCAGAAGCCTGTTATTAGTCCTGGTAATCTTTCTTTCCGCTCTGATTGTCTTTAAGATTTCCTTGTTATCTTTTGTGTTTTAAGCTTTAGTACCATATATTGAGTAGTAGGCTGGTTTTTCTCTTTATTTGTCATTCTTTGGAATCTTTGTGGTTCTTCCCCAAAATAGAACAACCTGAAAGACTTAAAAATCTCAGTTTCATTTTTAAAACATGTTTATTCAATGTTTTTAACTTATTTTGGCTTTCATTGAGACTATTTTCAAGATATCTAATCTGTGTTATTGCCAGAAACCAAAGTATCAACATAAATTTTAAATGTAAAGCATAAAAATATTTATTAAAGTCTCCTTTAAAGAAATAAAAAGACTTATTAAAGTCTTTTTAAAGAAAAGACTTGTTAAAGCCTTCTTAAATCATAAATCTAAATTTAATGGAAAAAAATGTTCAGTTTACAAAACATATGTAAAACTGTAATGTAACAAGAGTAAGTAAGGAAAAGTCATGTTCTAAAAGCTAAAACAGAAAGGAAACAATTAATAGTTTTATGACCAGATACATATACCTTCTTCAAGAAGGCAGTATCTTCAGTTGGATAGTAAACACTTCAGAATAAGAATTTAGTAATGCCATTATATCTTCATTTTGTGAGAAATAAAGAGAAACAAATTGTTTTTATCTTTTTGTAACAAAAGGAAAATGAGTGAATGAAATAACAATATAGCATAATCTTTAGTTACTAAATGTTGAATGTCTGCCCTTAAACCAAAAAATAAGCAGAATACCTCTGTACAGAAAGGGTTCCAGGAAGCTTCTCCAAGGCAGCAAACAAGGAAATTGGAATAGGGAACGAAAACCTCTCACCATGACAAACCCACAATACCTACTACCTCATTCTCTAAAGGAATTTTGAAGCCTTTTATCTATTAACTACCAGAAAAGTTGGAGGATAAATATTTAAGCACATTTCAAATATTTCTTTACCTAACAAAAATGTGTATTTCTTTTCCTTAACTCAACAATTATCTCTCTGACATTTAGGGAACATTATGTAATTATGTATTTTGTGTTAGGGAGTCATTGCTGTTCATGGAGCTGGAAAACAGGTATCACACCAGCATGTGTTGGGAATTTGAGGAGATGGTATTCTTAACAAGATATTTCAAGGATTTTTTTTTTTCAGTATAAAACCCTCTTTATTTTTTTTTTCCTGTATGACTCTTCTGAAAAGTATATGTCAAACAACTTACTGAAGAACTTAAGCCTGGGGCTGAAAGGGAAGAGTTTGGATTAAATAGACATATTTCATCAGTACATTTTAGAAAATTGCTTAGACTAATCTTAAGTGTATGTGAAAACTCTACTGTTTAAACTGTCACATATTCATGAAATCATTTAATATCAGGTTGAATTATCAAAAGGGAGTTTGGAAAAGAGTTTTATCAGTTGAGAATCTCTGTCTTGGGGTTACACTCAATATATGTCTAAGCTTTTGTAAACTTGCGGCTTTGAGAAAGAGTTAGGCAGGAATCTGTTAGTCAAGCTGTCACTTTTCATTATTTTACATGTTAACCTGAATAAAGATTTGTGGTTCCCCTCCACCCCGTTGGGTAGGAGAAGGAAGTAATTATATTTGTGTTAAAGTATATGATACATAAATAGCATGAGTCTTTTTCAGACAAGTTCCTTCAGGGACATACTTTAGCTGTTTTATCTATTCTGAATATCAGAAATTTTATTGAAATAAGTTAATAAATTTCATTCAATCTAGCTATCTATGTAGAATAAATGAAAGTCTTTTAAACTCAGAATTCTCTATATAAATATACATTGTATATTTACATATATATAATTTATTCTCAAATTTCTTACATATATTTATATATATTTATTTATACTTCATATTTTATTACATTTTTACTACATATTTATACATATGTAAGTATATATGTAAGCATAGACTTACACAAATATATGTGTATCTATTTATGTTTATATTTTATTTCAGTGAGTCAAGAAGAAATGTAGAATTTCCATAAAGTAATGCAATATGCTTCCAAAATGAAAATCCTTCAGTTCCATTTTCTTTCTTTTTCTTTATGGTATGTTTCTCGGTGTCCAGTGATACTCTTGTCCCATATAATTTGGGGCCAAAATGATCACATTTAGTTAATGTTGCAAAGTATTTTTTTGCACCTTGACACTAGATGCATTTGGTTGGACTTGAAACAGTTAAGTTAATACTAGGTGAGTATGATGATTTTCCAGTTAATGAGTGCTGTATATGAACTACCCCAAGATTAATTGGCTTAAAACAATAACAATTTTACTATATAATTCACCAAGAATTAGGGTAGAGTTCAGCTGCGTGATTATTCTGTTTCTCATGGTGGCAAGTCCAATTTGGCTTCACTCACATGTCCATTCCCTGGTGGAGATAGCTAGCAGGGTGGACTCTGCTCTCATTGTAGGTCTCCCTGTGGTCTCTCTATTATGGCGGTCCCAGAGAAGCTAGACTTTTTCATAGTTGTTGGTTTCACCCACAGCATGCATTATAGGAGTCAAAGTGGAAGCTAAAAGTCTTCTTGCCTTTCGAAATCACACATCACTTCTGCATGTTCCTTGTGTCAGGCAAGTTAATACGTCCTGTCTCAATTCAAAGGGAGGTAAATTTTCCCTCTGCCTCTCAGAAAAGGAGTAGCAAAGAATTTACATTCATCTTTAAGCTCCTAAAATAATACTGCAAAATTGTATTTCATTTCAATATTCTACGGAGGGATCCTATTCGTGCGCATCTAAAAAGTCATAAAAGCTATGAGAACAACCAGTGCTTCCAAACTTTTGAATCTTAAAATATAAAAATCAAACAGACCAGCTACTCCCTCCTATCTCCCCACCTCTTTAAAGCTTTCCAACTTGTAGCCCTGTTAAAATCATGTGCTTATTAAACTTGAAAATGTAAGGCTGTGAATTTGTATTTCACACTCTATTTTTATTCTGACATTCTAAACATTTTCTTACAGAACGTTTAAGCATTGATCTTAAAAAGCATTTTAAAAATAAGAAATCCGCAAGAAAGAAATGTCTATAAAATATGCTGAAGGACTGAGATGTTTCCATTGATCTAAATAAGACTTGAGTCCCTAAGCTGATCCACTCTATCCCTTCTGATAAGCCCAGAACGAAGGAGAAACAGCTAACCTGGAGGCCCAGGCTTGCCTCCCTGCATGCCATCCTGTAACAAACATCTGCTTTCTCATACCTTCTGAGCATTTTCACAGTGAATAGCTAGGTACTTTTCCAGGCATAATATAATGTACTCTTTACAATTCCTATTTTCTCTTCTGACAGCAAAACTAGATATGAATTTAGTAATAGAATAATGTGAACAAGATAAATTTATATCTGGAAACAATCGTAGAGATATTCTTTTTAGTGTTCTCATTTTGCAGACCTGGAAACAAAGGAATATGAAATAGGGAACATCGAACCGTAATAGCATTTGACCATTTTATATAATGGTTTTATATTGTATTGCCCTAAAGCAAAAAAATACTTAAATTAATTGTTAGGCTAGTTATCTATTGCTGCACACCTAACTGTCCACAATTTAGCAGCTTAAAACATTACATATGTGTTATTTTATAGTTCCTGTGGATCGGGAATCTGGGTGAGCCTTTGTGGGTTCTTGGGTTCAGGGTCTCCCGCAAAGCACAATTGGGGTTTCAGCCTGCCATGGTCATCTCAAGCTTTAGTAGGGTAAGATCCACTTTCAGATTCCCTGAGTGGTTGTTGATAGGATTCAGTATCTAGCAGGCTGTTGGACTGAGTGAGATTTTAGTTTGTTGCTGGCTATTGCTCAGGTCCTTAGGAAGGAGGGTGGTCTCACTTCCTTGCCATGGGGCCTTTCCATAGGACAGCCCAAAATACTGCAGCAGCTTCATCAGAATGAGCAAGAGAGTGCTCCACCAAGACAGACGTCAGTCTTCCCTTACCTTGTCTCAAAAGTGGCATCAAACCACTTTTGTAGTACTTTATTCATTAGAAGAAAGTCACTAGTTTCAGGCCACACTAAAGGTGAGGAGATGACACAAGGTTTGAAGATCCTGGGGTAAGGATCAGGAGTCATTTTAGAAGTTGTCTACCATATTATATATATATTCAAAATCTTAAATGTGTTTATCTTTCCCTAAAGAAAATATATTGTCAATTTTTGCAAGCTTAAGCTCATTTCCTGCTAGCTATTTTGACGTATTTGAATTATGATCTACCTTAAATATTGTAATAGATAAATGTAAAAGGGTGTGTGTGTGTGTATGTGCTGTTATGAAAAGAATAAAGCTTCTGCATTACAACCAGCTTATAAAAACTGCAAAACCACCTGGAAAATATTTTAAAATTCATTTGAAATCAGATACAAAGGAAGTCTTACCTTGCATTCTAAATTTGCTTGCACACATGCCTCAGAATACACGGCAGCTCCTTAGATTTATCAAGTGTGATTTAGAGCGTGAACGGAAAACGTACAAATACGGTTCCAGAGCAGGATACACATATAAAGACTTAACGAAGTTGAAGCCTAGGAAAGCAAATTCAATAATATGATTGTTCCTTTTAATAAAGTTAGCATTAGCAAGTGTTAAAATGTAATTTGGAATTTTTTGTTATTATACGAAATAAATTTCTGCTTCTGTTAATACCATTTTATCAATTCCATATGATACTGACAATAATTGGATATTGCAGAAACTGAAAATTCTTTGGTTTAAATAATCATAAGTGATGGTTTTTGCAAAAAAGTATTGACATGGTTGGCTCTCTTGGTGGTATTTTAAATGACATTTCATTTGTTATGTTTTCTATCATTCTCCTTTCACTTTTCTAGAAGAAATTCTATGGTCCTCTTTAATGACCAGTTGAAGATACTAGAGTGTATGAAACCTGAGAGTTTTAAAACTTAAATCTTATGCAATATATTTATGAATATTTAATTTCTTTATTTATGTAAATTTACATGTATGTAGATTTCACATAATCTGTTAAAAAAGCTGAAGATTTTATAAAAAAAGTATGACTTACTCTTTTTCACTATCCTGGTTGATATCCTCTTATTCATTCTTGGCCTTCAAGGTAGTTGCCACCTTTTCTGAAAGCTAATCCTCCTTCATTTCCATAGCTTTCAACAAAAGAGAAATGCTCTTAAGAGGTTAAAATCGCTGAGGAAATTGTTTGTGGGAATGGAAAGATTATGTAAAGGAAAAGAAAAATTACAAGAGTCTGCATATAAATTCATTAGCTAATAAGAGCATTAGCATAAGTATTCTAAACATGATGTTCTTTATTACATCAATCTATTTTATTTCATGCTACATTGAAAAGATAAACACTGGGGGAAAATTGTCTGTATTAAATAATAAGCAGGGTCTTTTTCTTGTTTTGATATCTTGGTTTTTTAGTATTTTTGTTAAGATGTATGTTGAAATATTTTATTCACTAACTATACCATCCCCAGTCAGAACCTGTTTTTAGCTTTTTTTTTTTTTTAATGGATCACCAAGGGCCAATGATTTAATCCATCATTGCCTAAGTACTGGAGACATCTTTTTTTTTTTTAAGATTTTATTTATTTATTTGACACAGAGAGAGAGACAACAAGAGAGGGAACACAGCATAGGGAGTGGGAGAGGGAGACAGAGGCTTCCTGCTGAGCAGGGAACCCGATGCAGGGCTGGATCCCAGAACACTGGGATCATGACCTTAGCCTAAGGCAGATGCTTAACTACTGAGCCACCCAGGCACTCCATGTTTCTAGCTTTGATTTAAAAAGAACTCAATACAAATCAAAATATCTGATTATTGATCAGAGGATTTTATGTGTATAACTATCTATAGCCAAATGAACTCATTTGTATCAATATTAGTCTAATTTCACCTGCATATAAGTTCATAGTATTTTAGTTTTTTTTCTTTTCATAGATATGTTGGTACTATGATATATACCACCAGCCTGCTATACAAATATGGTGGTGTAACTTTGATTTCTCTAATTAACTACTGTTAATTAGAGATCAGGTTAATCCAGATCAATGTTAATCCAGATCAATGATCAGGAAATCTCTTTGATCCATTAATTTTGTCCCTATTATGTGCTGAATTGTTATATGTGTCCCCCTTTGTCAATTGAAGCCCCAACACACAATTTGACTATATTTGGAAATAGGACTTTTATGGAGGTAATTAAGGTTAAATGATGCCATAAGGCTCTGATCCAACGGATTGAGTGTTCATAGAAGATGAGAATCTAGAGAATTTGCATCTCTCTCTGCCATGTAAGGACACAGCAAGAAGGGGATCATCCACAAGCCAGGAAGAGAGACCTTTCTATTGTTTAAGCCACCTAGTCTATGGTAAGTTGTTATGGCAGCCCAAGCTAACTAAAACAGCAACTATCATCTCACTTGGTCCACAGGGATGCCCTCTCCTTCCATCAAAGGGAGCAAGTAGTAGACAGGATCAGTTACATTTGCCTTTCCTTCTTCACTATCATATGAATTCCTTAGTGGAGCTTGACCCTCAGAGCAGGGCAACTGCTTGTACAGTGTTGTCATGATGATTTGGTTGGCAGTGTTCTGAAAATTGCAGTGGTGGTGACCCATATTTAAATCCAAGAAATAGCTCTTTTATTTTAGAACCCCATATTCAGACATTTCTCTTTATCTATAAGGGCTGCCCTAGGTATCAAAGACCAGAAGGAGAAAGAGACAAAGTTAGAATATATACATATTTTTAGGACATCTACTCATCATAGAATGGCTGGATAGTTTTGTAGGCATGAGAAAGTATTATGACACTGATTGAAATGTATCCATTTCATAGGTAGACTCTTTATTCCAGTGGATGGATTTTGAAGGTGCAGGTCTACCAAATTACTTAGGGGGATGTACTTCAAAGAAGCATCAGTGAAGAAGTAAAATTATCAGGTAACTGAATATACCAAAACACAAGGCACGATTAATTATTTCTTGAGTGAAGTTCAATTTGACTTGTACTATTCTGGGAATATCATCACTACCAAGTTGAATAATGCTTAGCAGTATGTTTGAAGAACTAGGACTTCTTAATTTCTAATTCTGGTCTATCTGGCCTAGACTAAAACATAAATGTCAATCAGAAGATGAAGTGAGGAAATGATGTGGAAATACATATGTCAAATGGCATCAGTGAGCCCAGAACTACCACTGTGAAGAATCTGAATGACTGTGCCAGACATCTGAAGATTGAATGACCCTAGGAATAATATTCATACAAAAAGGAAATATTTCATTGCATTTACATTCAATTTTAGAGGCTGAGTGAATTTTTACATAGACTGTCTGCAAAGCAGCTCTGCTTGTGGACTTTGGAATCTTACGGTTCTTTATAAAGATCCAACTTCTACCATAGTTAATTGTGGAATTTGGGCCAAAACTTAGATTTTTCTGATCATCATTTTATTCATCTATAAAACTGAAATTTGGGGGGATGCTTAGGTGGCTCATTTAAGCGTCTGCCTTCAGCTCAGGTCATGATCCCAGGGTCCATGGATTGAGTCCTGCATTGGCCTTCTTGCTCAGCAGGGACACTGCTTCTCCCTCTGCCTGCTGCTCCCCCTGCTTGTGCACTCTCTCTCTTTCTCTCCCTCTCTATGACAAATAAATAAATAAAATCTTTAAAATTGAAATTTTAGTGTATACGCCCCATAATTACATTGAGAATTGTATAAGATGATGTATATGAAATGTATATGCCTTAGCAGATTCCCCAAAATGACATAAATCATTCCTTGATAGTCAAAAGCACTAATTCATTGCTTGTGGTATTTCTTTCTTTTTTTTTTTTGTGGTATTTGTTTCTTAAAGGAAGGTCATACTAATGTCAGTTAGTCAGCATGCCTGTCCCCTCATTCACTCTCAACTCTGGAACATCTTTTTGGTTTGAACTTCATGTTTTCCGTTTTACAGAGTCTGGCTACCACTTGAGCCTATGTTGCCTGATTGGGTTGCTAAGTGTAATTTGGGGGTTTATTATTATGGAGTTCATTTTTATATTACATTAAGCACTCTCCTACAGTTAAGAGTCTGTCAGTAATTAAGCTGATGCTTTAATTTTCATCTGCTTATTGTCTTAGTTTATCTTTTAATCATTTCCATACTGAATCTTTTGGAAAAATGTGAATTATTGGACTCTCCAAACACCAATATTAATACTAATACTTAGGAGCATTCTTTCTTCTTGTGCAGAGAACCAAGGCTTACAATTTTTTCTCTTTATTAACATGTAATATATTATTTGTTTCAGGGTACAGGTCTGTGACTCATCAATCTTACACAATTCACAGCACTCACGATAGCACATACCCTCCCCAATGTCCATCACCCAGCCCCCTTATCCCTCCCACCTCTCTCCTCTCCAGCAACCCTCAGTTTATTTCCTGAGATTAAGAGTCTCTTATGGTTTGTCTCAGAGGCTTACAATTAATATCTATACACACACATATATATGTTTCTGTACATGAGTATGTGATGTTTGTGTTTGTATATATGTGTATATTAGTATTATATACTAATATAAGGATACAATGAAAATCAACTATATTTTATATATAGTTAATATATATAGTGTGTATATTTATGTATATGTACATATATATAAACTTGGTGAGTTGCTCTGAGAACCTTTTTCTACAATCATTGGGCCTGGGTTTTTCTGTCACTCATAAATGAAGTTAGGCAAAGGTATGAAAATAATCATAACTCTTGACAATGAGGAAATGTGCTTGACAATGGTTTTATTAGAATGACTCTAAAATGGATTTTAGGGTGCCTGGGTGGCTCAGTTGGTTAAGTGCCTGCCTTTGGCTCAAGTCATGATCCCATGTTCCTGGGATCAGGTCCTGCATTGGGCTCCCTGCTCTGGGGGGAACCTGTTTCTCCCTCTGCCCCGCCCCTGCCACTCATGCTCACAAGCACACACACTCTCTCTCTCTCTCAAAAATAAATAAATAGATAAATAAATATATAAAATCTTAAAAAACATAACAAAATAAAATGGATTTTATACAGCCATAAATTCATGATCACTTAGCAACTTGGACAGAAAAAAATTATTTATTTGGTAGAATCTTAATAGATTTCAGATGCAGAAGAGTCCTTTGTGGGCTAAATCTGATAATTTATAAAACACCCCAGATGGGAAAAAGGATTTTTACAAATTAATAAGATATTTTCTACTGGCCACACAAATTACTAAGTGGGCAACTTAGAATGGCGAGGGGATAGGGAAGATGCTAGGAGTTCATTTACCATGCCAAAGACAGAAGAAACCATCTTAGGATGAATGTTGAGCCATTGCCTTTCATTGAAGAGCTAGTTTCCTCTGTCTTTGGTAATAGGAACCAAAACTGGCTACTATGATTAAATGAAACTTTCATGAAATTGTGTTTATATAAAAAGAAAACAATTTTTTCTTCACTAATGCACAAATATATTTTATTTGAGCTATGAAAACTCTGATTTTTGTCTTGTTATTGTTTTTTTAAAAACACGTGGAATCTCAGTTTAAAGAGTAGAATTAAGCTCCTATGCATTGCTAACAAGAATGAAATATATCAACACTCTGGAGGGGAATGAAACAATCTAAAACAGTTTTAGACTTGCATTTGTCTTTTTGACCTGGTGGTCCTATTTCTGGTAACATATCCTGTATATATATCTGGCCAAACGAGGCCTTTTATAAGCATTCAAGTAACTGTGTCAATATTGTTTGTTACAGAGAACAATTTTAAAAACAAATAAACAAAAATCCCTTAGTGCCCACTACAAGGAGTTGGTTAAATAAACATTTTGAAATATTATGCACCAGTAAAAAGGAATAGTGAAGCATTATTTTTATAGGACTTATTTTTATTGAAACATTCAAGGGTAAATACACCGTATTTGCCTTTAAAATCAGTACTCACTGCCTTTTGTTTTAAAAAGTAGGAGGAATATACATTCATTGTTGCTTGCTTTATATAAAGAATTCCATGAAAACATAACTAAGAAACTAATAAATTGTTTACTTACACAGATAGAGTTCAAGGAACTCCTCAATGTCTTATAGCTGTTTTTTGTTATTAAACATGTAAACTAAAAAATGGATTTTAAAAAATGTATAGGGAAAGGCTCAAAAGGGAGCTATAAATTAACTAGACCAACTTCTCCATTTATAAAGAAAGAAAAGTAGGACCAAAGTAGATAACCTACACAAGTGTGTGTATCCTATACCCCAACTTAAATGCTGGAGCCTTTAGAGTAAGAGCTATATCAATTCATCTTTATATTAGTAGGGGTTCTTAACTCAGTGCTTTTACTCAATAAATAGTTGTTGATTGATTGTCATTTAAACATATGCTGACAACTTATTTCAATTGTTCATATCTTAAAATATCCTAACCCATTAAACATCCTTGTAATATGTCTTGTGATGATTGGCAAGCTTTCTTAATCAATACAGCTTATAATGGACTTATTAAGATCAGGCATGGTTGGGTTCCATTTTGACACATTTGAGTAATACCTTTTTTATCCACTCTACTGATTTTTAAGCCTTGGCATCTTTAATGGCTTGTCTGATTCACCTTTTCTGTAGCTTAATGCAATATCAAATAGAGGACATAATGAGTGAAATGTATTTGAGGGTAAAAATGAGCCCCTAAATTATTATTCCATTCTATCACATTGGGTAGTTAAAATTCATTCCAATTAAATTCTTTTCAGATAGTAATTTGTGATGAAAAGGTGGTGAACATTCAAAAATAGTTAAATGTCCAAAAGCTGTATTCCTATAAAAATATGTATGTCTAAAACAGATTTCAGAATATATCTGCTGGAAGCATAATCTGTGTATGGTAGGACTTATTAGTAACATTAAATTTGAAATAAAGTATTTGTACTTTAAAAACAGTTGCTAAATCATAAACTAAACAATATCCTCAACTTTTGGAAGATAGATAATACTTTCATAGAAATAAATATGGGTATGGTTAAGAGACATAGCAAAACTTCAAATATTTTCAAAATTTAAAGGTTTTTTTTGTTTGTTTGTTGTTTTTTTAAGATGTATTTATTAGAGACGACACAGAGAGAAACCCAAACAGACTCTGCTCAGCATGGATCTGACACAGGGCTTGAGCTCATGACCTTGAGAACACGACCTGGGCTGAAACAGACTTTGATGTTTAATGGGCTACACCATCCAGGTGCCCCTCAAAATTTAAAGGTTTTTTATATACATTTAATTTCTTGCTTTAAAATTTGTTGCATATGTATTAGGTGTAGCTATTTAGTCAGAATGGACAGTGTCATTTAGTGGAAATAAGACTAAATAAGATTAGGTTGAAATTGTTTTGTTTTAGAAAATTGCTTAGAGCTATAGTTCCTAAAATGAGTTCCATGAAGTACTAAGATCATGAAAAATTCTAATATATACAATGAACATATATTGTCAATGTCTACAATGTGCCTGATGGGCAACGAATCAAAGCGCCTGTTCTTGTGTAGCTTATGTTCTATCAGGGAACTCAGGATCTCACACAAGGAACAAGCACATACACTATATGTAAAATTCTGATCAGTTCTAAGAAGAACTAGGCAGCCTAAGAGGGTGGGGTACATGGTGTGAGGGCCTGATATTTATATGAGATATTTAGGGAAGGCTTCTCAGATAAAAGGCTGTTTGAGAAGACACATAATGCAGAATGAGGGAGGCATGAGATATCAAGGGCAGAGTGTTGAAGGAAAAACAAAGAAGAGCACACTCAAAATCCAGGAGGTGTTTAATGTCTTGGAAAAATGTAGGAGGGGGCCAGTGTGGCTGGAAAGGAAAATAGGAGATTTACTGCATCGTGGTGGTATTGATTACAAAATAGATTACAACTAGTTTATAGATCATAGGTTTCCAAATTCTATAACTGAATAAGTTTCAACATATGATTTTATACTATGTTACTTAAGAAGGTTTTATAATAGTTGAGATAATCAAAAGCTCTTAGTATATGAAGTCTAGACATGTCCTTGGAAATCATCTAAGCCCATATACTTGTTTTATATCTGAGGCACAAAGAAATTCAGTTGACTTACCCAAGATTGGACAGTTAATCAGTAGCAGAATTCTGTCATTTAAACTCTGAGGAAAGATTCTAAGTTAATGAAGTAAATTTACTAATATTTTATTAATGTGGATTTAAGAAGGAAGTAGGGGCTTCTGAGACATTCTGAAAATGATGGGCAGAAATTTTCCTTGGAGCATAGTTTTTGTTTGATAAGATATCTCTGCTGCTTACCAATAGATCTAAGTGTCACTTTGCATGTTCATTCATGTCTTTGTTTTGTATTATCTGATTAATTAATTAATTAATTTGAGAACACAGCAGTGTGTGCCCAGGCTAAATTATAGAGGACTCGATGTTGACAACAATGAAAACTTCCTTTCAGGTAGATATTACAGAGATAAGATATAAGTTGGCTAGACAGTTTTTTTAATTGTGAAACAAAATATCTATTATGAACATCCTGCATTAGTATTTATTGTTAGGGCATTCTGTTTGACATTTGCTGAAATAAAAAGACTTTGCATCTGATGCCCTAAGTACATTCTTCTATTTCTCTTGTTGGTATGATGAATCTACTTCTATGAAAGCCTTTTTTTTCTTCATGATGGACAGTTAATTCACATTCTGTGAGTTTATGAAGACTATCCCACAGGCAGTCATCTGGATTAACTTCTGTTAATTACCACTGAAATGTTGGGTTTTCTGCATAAACTGTGAAATGATTCTTTAGAGAATAGACTGAAAATGACTTTGGAGCCTCTGTTGCTGCCAAATCCTTTGGTTCTGTGGTGCAACATTTAGCCTCTTTGTAATTTAATTTCCTACTTTAAAATGTCACTTGCCAAATACCAATTCAGCTCCCCTTACTCTACATCCAAAAATCCTATCATAAATGTCACATCTGATAAGAAATGGATTACTTGGATTTGCAAGTGGGACTGGTGAAATTCTCAGAGACACAATATTATTTTCACTCCATGAAAATGGTCACATGATTTGCACTATAATTCCATTTCTAGAATGTGCATCTAAACCTATGGATCTCTATATTATGTCAATGTAGTTATATGTGATTAGCCATCATGTAAGCTGAGACTCCTATATTTAAGACTGGTTCAGTTGAAATTTGACGTAAATCATGTCTCATTTTTTACTATGGGCATAAACTATTGGATAAATTATTGTGGGTTTTTCCCCTATAAAATTTGATTGATTTTCTAAATCTTTCCAGTGCTCTGATTTCTTTTGGAAGTAAAGAACACTGTAAAGTAAGACCTATTCAGAGGTCAATTGCTATTCTTCAAAGAATGACTTTAAGTTATTTAAACCTCCAGGGATTCTGAAATAGCCTGTGGTATAAAATATTTCAATGATGCAATTTTCCATCAATAAAACGATACACTCATACTAAGACAAACAAACCAAAAAAAAAAAAAAAACTGGAAAGCTTAGCAGATTGCTGAGTTTGTAAAGTATTTCAGTCATATTGCTGAATACATGTCATTCCAAATAAAGATTCCCTGATCTAGTTTTCTACAGTTTTCAAATGGTTTGATTTGATCTCCTCTTTTAAAGATTAGGTAGCAATATAAAGAATGATTTGTATGTATGAAACATTTTGGGAATCTCAACTGCTTACTGCACTTGAATTATACTCTAATTCTAAGTCATTGCTTTTTAAAAACATCCATTTAGTTATATAAAATACCTTTAAGAAAAATCTCATTTTTTCCCTGATTAGTCGTTTAATCCTGTGTACTGGCAAGTTTTTATATCTACAAATATCTCTATTTAAAAAAATATATTTAGGGACGCCTGGGTGGCTCAGTTGGTTGGGCAGCTGCCTTCGGCTCAGGTCATGATCCCGGCGTCCTGGGATCGAGTCCCGCATCGGGCTCCTTGCTGGAGAGGGAGCCTGCTTCTCCCTCTGCCTCTGCCTGCCACTCTGTCTGCCTGTGCTCGCTCTCTCTCTCTCCCTCTCTCTCTGACAAATAAATAAATTTTAAAAAAATTAAAAAAAAATAAAAAAATATATTTATATATTTATTTATCTATTTGACAGAGAGAAACACAACGAGATAGGGAACACAAGCAGGGGAAATGGGAGAGGGAGAAGCAGACTTCCCACTGAGCAGGGACCCCCATTTTGGACTTGATTCCAGAACCCTGGGATCATGACCTGAGCCCAAGGCAGACGCTTAATGACTGAGCCACCCAGGCACCCCTATCTACAAATATCTTACATTGTTCTTTTGGTTATGTTATACACAGGTAAAGCTTAGAAATGCTTCATCATCTTCTGGGTTTCAAAATATTATCTCAAAAAATGTTACCTTTTAATATAGCACTTCTTACTGGTTTGGTTCTACATCTCTAATAAACATCGATTACCCATTATGTATGGATAAAAATCTATCTGCTGGATTTTCTATTTCAAAGAGACCTGAAAGTAAAGATATTCGTCTCAACTCCTTTAGCTCCTTGGACTTCAGGACTAGCATATCCTGGGAAAAAAAGTTTTTACATCTGTTTTTCAAAGTCAGTGAACAAGGAATCCAGTTGATACACTATGACATCAGAAAGAGTGCTTAGAATGGTTTTGCCAAATTCTCATTTTCTCTCACCCATGATTATCTTGACTACTACCTCTGTTTTTGTCCGAAGAGTCATGACTTAAAATATAAATTCCAAGGAAAGTTTCTGGATTTGGAATTTGATTTTGAGTAAGGGATCATTGCGCCTGCCAGCCATGGAAACTAAGAGAAATATCCTGGTCATTTTCCTTGCTTGTGAAATGGTAATAGCACATGCCTTGCTTCCTTCACTTTGTTCTATTTTGGATCAAGTAAATAAATATATTTGCAAGTATTTTCAAAACTGTCAAACACTATATAAACATAAACCGTTGTTATCATTATTTAAAAAAAAAGAAAAAACCTTTCACCACCAAAATACTGAGCAAATCATGAAAAAACATTATGATATTTTATTCTTTATATTTATAGGGTATTTTGAGGCTTTATTGAATATTGACTTATTTGGCTTAGGATGAATATTCTTCCCTAACTTCCCCTAATGGATAATCTGTGGCTTAGTACCTCTTGTGTATGCATCAAAGGTTTTGGATCAGGAAGCAAAGCTTAGCAGTTGAATTTGAGTAACAGGACTCAAGGAAATCACTGCAATAGGAGGAAAGATGATGGTGTGGGGATGGTCACGGACTGCTGCAAAGGTGAAAGGAGAGGGGTCTGACCCTGTGTGCATGAGGTCCTAGAGGACCGAAATAAAAAGGAATTCCAAGACTCAAAGGGTGTTTGGTGCTTTTCAGCATTTTGGGTTCTGGCTGGTGCTTGCTTTCAGCAAGAAGATATAGTGAGTCTCATCTAATTTCTATTGTTTACTTTTAAGTAGGAGGATAGAGTGGGTGTGAATACTGGCATTTGGGTGTTAACACTGGAACCGATGCGGATGAGGAAGCTGAACTCAGAAAGAAGCGTTTGGTTTTATTGTCTTATATGTTGAGGGCAATACGTGTCTTATATAATTCACATATTCTCTCATGTACCCTTTTTACAGTCTAGTAGCCTAAAAAAATACATTTTCTGTATTATTGTGATATTTTATCACTTCATAATTCACTTTCGTAATTTTAGCAGTTTAAATTTTACATATATATTTATATATATACACACACATATATATTTTTCCCCCTCCCCTTTCCCATATGCCTTCTTCTTTTTTTCTCCTCTCCTTTCCTCTATACTGATAGAGCCTGTGGAGGGAACAAAATGTCAATATGCAGGAATATGGGGCAGGCATGCAATTTCAACCATTAGGATTTTATTCAACCTTCTAACTGAACCTACACCATGAATAAGAATAATGGTTTTATGTTTGTTGTGTTTTTTAATATTCCCTGGGTCAACATAGTCTCTATTCTAGTGGCTCCTCAATTTTTAAATGCCTATAATTTACCTGTGATGTTTTAAAATCAATGTCTTTCTAGATTCAACTATTTAAGATTCTTATTAAGATTGAGGTCCAGTCCCAGACCTAAACCTCAGATTTAGGTCTGGGACTGGACCTAAAAAGTTGCATTTCTAATAAACAGCCAGAATGATTTGATGCGAAAATCTGGTGGGCTACATTTTTTTTTAAACATTATAAACTCCAAGGGCTTTTATATATACATATTTTTTCATACAGTAAGAAACAGATGTTGAAAAGAGGGAAAACAGCTTTACAAGATAGCTTACCAATGTGTACAGAACTCTTTATGACTCATTCTAATTATATATATTCTCCTTTAATTTGCCCATACATTCTTTTTTAATTATATTTCATTTAATATAATTATATTAATTAATTAATATAATTAAATTAAATTAATTATAAATTTAATTATAAAAATACATTTCTCCCATCAGATATTAGCTTTTTCTCTCAGGCCTGAAAGTACTAAGATTTATTTACACTGTCCCTTCGCATCTCTGCCCACTTGATGCAACTATGGGTGCTACAGGCCCCTTACTGGATTCCCTTCCCTGCTTCCCAGTCTTCCTATCCAGAACAGAATCAGTGCATGCCATTTGAGTAATTTTGGAAAAGTATGGTTAGACCTCTATTGTGTAACTCTGTTAAGATTGCAGGGTATCACACAGTTTTTTAAATACATTTTTAAAATTCAAATGTCTGGAAAGGAGTTTGCTCTTTACAAGACTGTGACATGTATTTCACTGAAGTGTAAGTGGCCTACACAGTTATTAGATATTAAATCAAGGGGTGAGAATGACCTGATTAAGAGAATTCAGAAATCAAAGGTAGCATGATTATTGGATGAACTCATAAATTGAAAACAAAGGCCATCTGCTCTACCACACATACAATCAGGTAAGAAATGTTATTTTTTTTTTTAATTTTTTTAAAGGGAAAGAGATGGCAGGGGAAGGGGGAGAGAGAGGGTGAGAGAGAGGCAGTGGGAGAGGGAAAAAGATAATCTCAAGCAGTTTCCACGCCCAGTATTGAGACATGCAGGGCTTGACCTCAGGACCCTGAGATCTGAAATCAAGAGTCAGACGCTTAACTGACCGAGCTACCCACGTGCCCCGAGAAATGTTATTTTTAATGTATACTATATATGCAGCATTTTAATCTCCAAGGTGTGAGTTTCATCAATCAAACACTGTAAGCTAAAAGGTAAAATGTGAAATCATTCAACAATGAATTGGTTAATTTTTGTTTTACAGCTCTGTTTTTGCTAGGGATTTTTAATAGCTCTTTAAAATACTGTTTTCGATATTCATGTCAGACACGAATATGCCACATTCCCAAATTATACATCATGGTTTTCAATATTGCTAGTTGCTAGTCATGAACACTGAAGCTAAAACCCAAGAATCTCTCAGTAACTAAGCTATTCTCTGCTGTAATTGCAAGCCTGTAGCTTATATGATGACTTGTTCTTACACTCACTAGCTAGATAAACTTAGACAAGTACTTACTCTCTTTGCCTCGGTTTCTTAGTCTTTAAAATTGGTATGATATTAGGATCTAATTCAAAGGGCATTGTAAGGATGATAATACATTTGTTTTTCTAAAGCAGCTGGGAAGGAGCTTGGCATGTGGTAAGCACTATAGAAGTGAAGCTATTAATTTTAAGATCACTTGAAATAGGGGATTTCAAGTAGCCTTTGTGAAGGTAGAGAAAAATATTGTCTGTCTTGGAGAATGATAAATATTACTGAAGTCTATCGGTTAACATTTCAGAAATAAAATATGCTCTGATTTTTTTGTTTTAGTTTCCTGAAAGAAAGATTATCTCATGTTATGTGGGTTTTTTCCCCTCACTAGTAGCTTAGAGAAATTATTCTGATAACAAGACAGATAATTTACTTAGCCAGGTGCCTTAGTTCAGGTTACATACAACAGACAGACTTATGAACAACTGAAATTTATTTCTCACAGTTTGGGAGTCTGCAAGTCCAAGATCAGGATGCCAGTCTGGTCTGGTTCAGGTGAGGGCCTCCTGCATTTTAGACTGCCATGTTCTGTTGTATCTTCACATGCCAGAATGGACAAAAGAGAACTCTCTGGGGTCTCTTTTATAAGGCCACTAATCCCACCCTTAAAGGCTCTATCTGCATGACCTGGTTCCCTCCCAAAGCCATCCTAGTACTTGGTCCATAACATCAAGTTACCAATTAATTATTTTTTTCTTCTCTACTATTACTCTTCATCTGACAGTTGAAGCTCTAAATGAAATATATATTAATAGCCTCATTATTAGTTAAATTATGGAATAAAATAATTTTTACTTTATTAGTGAGAGATACATAAATTAATTTATAAATTTACAGTGATATTTGAAAGAATATAAAAAACTTTCTTTGAAATAACTATTTATTTACTAAATTTCAAAGATGGCCGTACTTTTGGAAAAAAAAAAATCCATTGATAATTCTCTCATTGCTTGAAAGGAGTTATAAAAAAAGGCTCAGTAATTTCACATATTGCTGAGTTGATTTTGTTTTGCTGAAAGAGAGTTGGCAAGAAATGTCAGCAACAACTACATACACGAAAGTGAATCCACTTGGGTGTCAGAGAATTTCGTATGGAGTTTGCACTTTACCCACCGGAAAGACTGAAGTGAGACAAAAAAATCTAGTAAGACTAACTGCCATAGAAATGACTGAACAGCAGAAACCTAGTAATAACTGTTTTGTATGTGATTCTTGATATTCCTCATACCAGTTCTTGCTTGTCCTACACTATACTTATCTTTCCTTAAAGATAGGAAATATGACTATTTCCCTTAAACAGCAAATATATCATGCATTTTTCATAGTGCCCTCTGTTTGCTGACTTAAAAAAAAATCTCCAAGTGCAAAATGTATAAACCAGTAAAATATAGCCATGTAATTTGTGCTTATCATTTAAAATACTTCTCTATTAAAACAGATCTACCCATAGTTTCACATAGTCATGGACAAGGCCAGCCACCTAAATCATATTGCCCCACAGCTCCTCCAAAAACAATACAGAAAAATTAGAAGACCAAAGGAAATTACACACACACACACAAAAAGTAGTAAAAAAAACCAGAAAACACCAAAATCACAAATTCCCTTCTAAAAAAAAAAAGGCAAAACAAAAAATATCCAACCCATAAAGTGATAACATTCCAGCCACAGCCTGAGCCATGAGCATAGGCATTGAGAAAAATGGTGTGCTAAAGAGAAAAATGGATCCAGTGGCAAGCTTAGACTTGCTCTAAAACCATTCTCAGGAAGGAAAAGTCTACCACTGAGTGACAATACTGAAAGAGTGAAAATATTGAAAAAGCAATTTGAGGTAGCTGACTTCAAAATGCATAGCTTCTGGGAGAAAAGAGGAAAAATAGAAGTTAAAAGTGTCCTTTGGCAGTTGCCTCAAGAAGAAGCAAAGAGAAAGAGGCAAATTTAGGGTTATATAAGAAAACAGAGAACCACAAAAATGAGACCCACAATCCTCTTCATCTCACACACACACATAACCATTTAAAAAATTGGATTTTTTTTCTCCACTGTCAGAGGGGATATCACTGAGTTAGGAAACCTGTAAAGTACTACAAAGTTACAAAATGAGTAAAATAAAAGGAAGTAAGTCTATAGAAAGTTACTAACAAAGAATATAAAACAAAAATTAAAACATCACAGTTGAAAATTCACCCCAGAAAGTGGGGGAAGGGGGGGAGCAGAAGAAAATAGACAAAACTCCAAAAGGATTAAGTACATGGAAACAAACAGCAGACACATAAAAAAAAAATGATTCAGAAAGTTAAAAATCTAGGGATGCCTGGGTGGCTTGGTTGGTTAAGGGTCCTACTCTAATTTCAGCTCAGGTCATGTCCTCAGAGTCCTGAGATCTAGTCCCAGATGGACTCCACGCTCAGCATGGAGCCTGTTTGAGATTCTCTCCCTCATCCTGCCACTCTCCTTCTCTAAAATAAATAAATAAAATATTAAAAAAAAAAAAAAAGAGACCACTCTTAGCTATAGAGAATAGAGTTGCTGGAGGGGAGGTGGGCAGGAAGATTGGCTAAATGGGTGATGGGTATTAAGATGGGCACTTGTCATGAGCACTGAGCGTTGTAGATGAATCACTAAATCCTCCAGAAACTAATATTACACTAGATGTTAACTAGCTAGAATTTAAACAAAAACTTGAAACAAACAAGAAAAAGTAGAAACATTTTTAAACCATTGATTAAACTTGAATGAAATGCAAAAAAAAAAAAAAGGAAAAAGACTGTTAGTAGGCCTGTTTGTACATGACATGAATGAGAAATTCTGAAATGACTTGAGGAAACATATAACAACTTGTGGAGAAGAAAAGCCAGATTTTGCATTGCCAGAGAAAGGAATTACAAATATAGAAAAGGTGAAGACTAAGATGAATATTACAAAGCTAGAGTGCAACTGGAGTATTAGTATAAATCTATGGAATTAATATGTGCACAGATAGATATAATTATAGACAAAACAACATATGTGTATTTCCTAGCTCTGAGAGTTCTTGAAAGCAATGACCTCTCCCCACCCAGTGCCAATGAGCAAATCTTAATGCCCCGAATTTTGTTTCTAAAGACCATTCTCTAGTAAGAGTTATACAGGACTTCTTGTATATATAGCTGCTTCTAGGACTAAAGCTGAAAGTAAAAAATGCACTTAAAACATTTTATAGCACTAGGAGGTAAAGACATACAAAAAATGATGGAGATATTTCAAATAGATACAAAAGATACTAAAGAAAAATATACTGATAGTAACAAATTAAAATCCATAAAATAAAAATAGGAATCAAAGATTACATACTTATATGATGAAATTAAGGAATAAATGGGAAGAATGGAGAACTCTTTTTTTTAAGATTTTATTTATTATTTGAGAGAGAGAAATCACAAGTAGGCAGAGAGGCAGGTGGGGGGGTGGGCAGGAGGGGGAAGCAGGCTCCCTGCTGAGCAGAAAGTCCGATGTGGGGCTGGATCCCAGGACCCTGAGACCATGATGCAAGCTGAAGGCAAAAGCTTAGCCCACTGAGCCACCCAGGCACCCCAAGAATGGAGAATTCCTAAAATAAAATTCCAAGTAATAAATGTGAAAGAATCATGAAATTAGAAACATTACCATTTGTTTGCAACCACAGCAATAATAGTCTCAGGCAAGAAGCTAAAATCAGTGGGCAGAAGTATGATGAGAATAGGATATTTAGTCTTCCGTGTTATCTCTTCACAAAAGCTTGTTAGTTACAAAGGGAAAAATAGTACCTCTATGATGAAGAAACAATGAAGCTTAACCATGGTTGGAAATGTGAATCAGCAGTGGTGGGACAAATCAATACCAGGTGCCTCCTTATAGGATATACTGAGAAGGACACAATATCATGTCTGCTGTATTCTTGGAAAAATTATAAAACCTGCATCTAATAATATGGAACCATTAGCTCAACTCAAAATGAGAGACATTCTTAGAAGATAATTGGAATGAACTCTAATAATATAATATTATGTTAAATCTGATGGACATGAAAACTAAAGGTAATGTGTCATCCTAGATTGGATCCTGGAATAGGAAAGGATATTAGTGATACAATGGACAAAATCTGAATAAGATCTGTAGGCTAGATAATGCTGCATTTTGGATATTATTTTTCTCCTTTGATAACTGTATTTGCCTATATAAAGGAATGTCCTGGTTTTAAACTGAATTTATAAATACACTGAAGTATTTAGAAGGAAGGTGGAATTGGATGCAAAGTTCAAAGTAAAAACATAAAAATATAAACAGAGAGACTAGATTACGTAATAGATTGGTAATATCAAAGAGACAGGGACAGAAAAAAATGTTAACATTAACAGAATGTAGGCAAAAGGTGTATGAGAATTTTTTGTAGTATTTTTGAGCTTCTTTGTACTTTATACTGTACTAGTCTCAAATTATTTCAAAAACAAAAATTAAAAATAGATATCCCTAGCAATGGCCACAGTTGCCAAACTGTGGAAAGAACCAAGATGCCCTTCAATGGACTAATGGATAAAGAAGATATGGTCCATATATATAATGGAGTATTATGCCTCCTTCAGAAAGGATGAATACCCAACTTTTGTATCAACATGGATAAGACTGGAGGAGATTATGTGGGGTGAAATAAGTCAAGCAGAGAGAGTTAATTATCATATGGTTTCACTTACTTGTGGAGCATAAGGAATAACACGGAGGACATGGGGATATGGAGAAGAGAAGGGAATTGGGGGAGATTGGAGGGGGAGATGAGCCATGAGAGACTGTGGACTCTGAGAAACAAACTGAGGGTTTTGGAGGGGAGGGGGGTGGAAGGTTGGGTGAGCCTGGTGGTGGGTATTAAGGAGGGAATGTATTGCATGGAGCATTGGGTGTGGTGCATAAACAATGAATTTTGGAACACTGAAAAAAAATTAAATTAAATTTAAAAAAAAAGATATGCCTAAACTCTTGTTGAGTTCAGCCTTAACCGGGAGCACACAGACTGATAATGAAAGGTTGCAATATGAGGGCTGTAGAGCACATCTCCTATTTGATTGCCTCTTTTACCACCACTTAGTGATAGGAATTTTATGGTCTCAGTGCATAATCATTAGATAATTATTATTTTTTAAAAATTGACCAAGCTAATAATACAAACTAGAACTAATCTGAAACTTGTAACTAGCAAACACTACCTAGCTTAGAATAAAGGAAAATGAGATCTTCAACAAGACTGAATTATGAGAGGAAAAAAAATACTTCAATGGATTTCACTATTTTGGAGCTAAAGCTTGAGAACTGGGACCACAGGACAGGAGAGAAGAAAGGGGCAGGAAGGAGGTTGCTTCAAGTCCAGTGAGAGGAGGCACCATCTTTACCGAATATGGACATTGCTCGCAAACAATGGCTGCATTTACTGGGCTGCTGTATGCACGCTTACAGTGCTTGTAATTGAGGATGATTATGGTTAATGACTCCAGTAATGTGCACTTTCAAACCAGCAGGACAATGTAATTTGTATAAAACCTATTCAGTATCTCTTCAGGCATTCTGCCTAGTTTAATCTTAGCCCAGCACTGGCTGCCGAAGGAGTCTCTGGGAACTTCACAGCTGGCTCAAATTAAAATCTTCGTAGTCTCCCCCACACCCTAGTCCCTCCAGTATATTCACAAGTAAATAAAGTTGTTTGAGTCTTCGTATCAGCTGGATGGCTCAGGGACTGTCATAGTTTAACGTGACAGGACCAAGAACTTTAGTCCTAAAAACACTAGGTTTTCGTGTGCAGAAAGGAAGCAAAACATCTGTCTGTGAAATTCACTGATGAGGTGTTAACCAATAACAGCTACACTTCTTGGTAAAGAAAAGCTGTTTTACACTGCAATATACTGTGAAACACAACATTCTGTGGTTTTCCAAAAGACAAAAATAATCAGTTAATACAAAATATGCCCAGTTTCCATTTCTCCAACTATCCAGAGGAAATCCCTTATCAGCAAAATTGTTTGTGAAATTAGTTCAGGCATAGATCCTGTATAGAAGCTCTACTATTCATTTTAATCCAGTGCCAGATAAAGCTTTAGAACAAGAATTAATTAATTAATCAAATAATTAATTATTCAAATAACATTCGATCAACATCCAATTAATTATTCAAATAAATATTCGATTAATCATTGAATTAATTGATTGATTAATTAATTGACTGATTAAATTTCTAGCTATGAGATTAAGAAGCATAAATATGGCTCCATGTCTTTTCTCTTTCCTTTTTTGGTTTACTGCCATTTTAGGGAGGGGCAAGGGGCAGTTCTACACACTCATGCTCCAATTTTCAGAGACTCTGGTTACATGCATCATACTGAAGCATGATGGAGTGTGTTATACAAATGAGATGGAAAAATGTGCAGAGGGGCCTAAGGCTTAAGATAGTTACAATTTTAAAAAATTATCCTATTATGTTCCACTCCTCAGGTTTGTAAGTAGAGTTTTTCTTTGTATGCATCTGAATGCAAATCACTATATTTCTACAGTTTCAGAAGCAAAAAATTTTTTTTCTTAAGATTTTATTTATTTACCCGACAGACAGAGATCACAAGTAGGCAGAGAGGCAGGCAGAGAGAGAGGAGGAAGCAGGCTCCCCACCAGGCAGAGAGCCCGACGTGGGGCTCGATTCCAGGACGCTGGGATCATGACCTGAGCCGAAGGCAGAGGCCTTAACCCACTGAGCCACCCAGGCGCCCCAGAAGCAAAAATTTTTAAGTCTGAACGACATCTGTCAATTGTAACAGTAGGATGAAGTTGGAAAACAAGGTGATAGTGCATGCGTATCCTGGTCTTCGTACAAGGTAAATGGCATGGAGAATGATTGATATGTGAAAAGAACAGCAGTGTTTGGGTGGCAAAATGGTTATAAGCAGCGGGAAAATGTGCATAACTCAGCGGATTATGCTACCCTGAGATTTTTCATACACAAGTATTTCACATTTTGTTTTATTTTTAGAATGCTTATAAATCACACTGTTTTGCTCTCAAATGTTTACCCATATGTCATGAAGTTTAAAGTTTATGACATATACCTTGCCTCATATTGTAGATTATGTCATTCAGTTTGTAACACATAGCTTTGAATGTGAAAGTGCAGTTGTTTGATTGTAAACGGCATGAGCTAAACTGACTATAAATGACCTCATGTTGTCTAGCACAGAAATACTGTCATTTCTTGTGTGAAAAGTAATAAAAAAAAAAAGCATCTCGTGTAAAGACTCATTGGTAAGTTTCAGGATTTAGCAGTTTTTCCAAATGACTAAAAGAATCTCAAACACCAGCAAATAAAATCTTAGGATAGGTGCTTTTCAGTTTTCTTGCTGTATGACATTCTTAGAAAAATTATTTAAAAGAGTGAAAGGAGGGGGGACAAGATGGCGGGGAACTAGGAGGAGGCGCCATTTCAACCTGTCCCCTAAAGTGAGCTGATTACCTACCGAAGAACCCCAATCACCCATGAAATCAGCCTGAGATCAGAATTATACACATCTGGATCTCTACGGGGCCAGAAGACGCCAGTGGGCAGGTAAAGCAGAGTGGGAATATCGGACTAATATCGGAAGATAAACAAAAGGGGGAGGGAGCCACCAGAGGCGACCCATTGGAAAATAATACTCCAATATGAGAGCCTCCTGCATCTGGGGACCAGCATCAACTTGGAGTCTGGTTGAAAGCACTCAAAAAGAGCAAAGGATCCCAGGGGGAAATTGTGGGAATTGGAACAGTTAGGGACAGGGGCTTAAGTCCCCCATGGAGGACAGACACCCCTGGCACTGAGCCAGAGAGAGTAAAGCAGAGAAACCAGGTCTTGGTCCCTGAGCTGCGAGGAGACCTCCTAAGGGCGCTTGGCTTGCGGGAGGGGCCAGGACCCTCGAGTGGCAGAAACAGCCTTTTCTAGTCCCCATGCATGCGTGCCGTGCTAGCAGAGCCTGAGATGGGCTCCACCCCCTCCCCTGAGAGAGGCGCGTGTCAGCGCCAGCCTGGCACTCTCGAACCCAGAAAGTCTGAGCACTCCCAGCCCGGGCCAGTGGGAAAATCTCAGTGTGCGATCACTGCTTGGAACCTCTCTGGTGGTCTGGAGCTGCCCAGACAGCCGCCGCTGTTGTGGTTTTGAGTACAAGCAGGACACACAGGTGTCCCCAGAGATCGAGGCTGAGAACCTGCTCTGCAGCACCCAGAGGGGAACGGACTGGGGCTTCTCTCTGGGAGGGAGGTCTGGGTGCAGTTTGCTTTCCTCTAAACCTCCAAGAACCATCGGGAGCTGCCGAGGGGAGAGAAAACAAATGAACAGATATAAAAACCTCCAGAGAACAAAAGCCTGAAGGCCCAGTTTCCTCAGAGCCCACCCCCTGGAGGGGGGCGGGAGGACTTAACTCAGGAAACACCGCCTGAAAACCCACGAGGCAGGCCCCTTCCCCAGAAAGCCCCCCGGAAAAAAAAAAACAAAAAAACAAAACCAAAACCGAGCAGAGAACAATCACTACTACTTCATAGATAGAATGTTTAATTCTTAATTCGTTCCCACTATTCTGGTTCATTTTTAAATTTTTTTTAATCTTTTTATTTTTTATATAGATTTTTTTAGCCTATTTACCATCACAGTGAGATGTCCAGTACATCAAATTCCACAAGAACCTTTTAACCTGAAATTTTTGATACATATACCCATGTTTTCCTTTTGCTTTTCTATTTTTTTAATTTTTTTAATTTTACTTTAGTTTAGATCACTCTTTTCTTTATTTTTATTTGCTAATATACATATAGAGTTAAACTTCAAGGTAATCCCCTTTCCCCAATCAATGTTACCCCTATAGGTAAACCAATATTTAATCCCCCATTATCTTAGAAAGTTGTGTCCTTTAAAAAAGATATCAAGATACATCCAGGAATAATCAAAATAACCTTCCTTGCCCACACTGAGAATTTACAACCACTCTCCCATCTCTTTCTCCTGCCAGTATTTCTGTATATTTGTGTTTGTCCTGGTAGTATATAAATCTTATACTTGGGGTTCTTTTTGATGAGGTTCTTTTTGTTTGTTTGTTTGTCTGTTTGTTTCTTTGTTTTGCTTCTACATATATATGTATATATTTTTTTCTTCTCTTGTCATATACTTTTATCAGTCCTCCTTGTTTGTCTGTTTTTGTTTGTATACTTCACAAACCTTACTTGGGACCCATTTGGGCTGAGCCTTCTCTTTTATCCTTCTTTCTTTTCCTGCCTGTCGCTCTCTCTCTTTTTTCTTCTTTCTCTCTTTCTTTTTTTCATTCATTTGGGTGGGGACTCTTGATTACTCAGAAGCGTTCCAGGGTGCACCTTCCTTGCACCAAGGTCAATACATCCAGCTACAACCGTTCAGCCAATTCTCACCAAAATGACTAGGAGGAGGAATGCCCAGCAGAAGAAAAATTCAGAGGATGGGCCTTCTGAGCTAATGGCTACTGACATAGACATTATGTTGGAAAGGGAATTCAGGCTAACAATTATCCAGGCAATAGCTAGGTTGGAGAAAGCCAAACTAGCTATTGGATGACCAAACGGAATTGATTAGGGCAGAACTGAAAGCCACCAGGGATGATGTTCACAAGGCTCTCAATGAGTTCCAATCTAATCTAAATTCTCTAAAAGCTAGGGTAACTGAGACAGAAGATAGAATTAGTGTTCTGGAGGACAAACAGATAGAGAGAAAGGATCAGGAGGAATCCTGGAACAAACAGCTTAGAAGCCATGAAAACAGAATCAGGGAAATAAACGATGCCATGAAATGTTCCAACATCATAATTTTTGGAATCCCTGAAGGGGAGGAGAAAGAAAGAAGTCTAGAAGATATTGTGGAACACGTTCTTCACGAAAATTTTCCGAATATCACAAATGGAAACAGTGTTCATTTACTAGAGGCAGAACGGTCCCCCCCCCCCAAGATTTTAGATTCTTGAAACACCTTGAGACACCTAATAATAAGAATGAGGAATTATAATTCTAGAGAAACTCTCTTGAAGGCAGCTAGGACAAAAAAGCTCCTTACGTACAGAGGAAAGCCCATCGGAATAAAGTCAGACCTGCCACAGAAACCTGGCAAGCCAGAAAGGGCTGGCAAGATATATTCAGGGCACTAAATGAGAAAAACATGCAGCCAAGAATACTTTATCCAACAAGACTGACATTCAAAATGGATGGAGAGATAAAGAGTTTCCAAGACCGGCAAGGCTTAAAAGAGTATGCGACCACCAAGCTGACACTGCAGGAAATATTGAGGGGGGTTCTATAAAGAGGAAAAATCCTAAGAATATCATTGAACAGAAATACAGAGACAATCTACAGAAAGAAAGACGTCAAAGGTAACATGATGTCAATAAAACTGTATCTATCAATAATCACTCTCAATGTGAATGGCCTAAATTTGCCCATAAAATGACACAGAGTTGCAGATTGGATAAAACCACAGGACCCATCCATATGTTGTCTGCAGGAGACCCATTTCGAACCTAAGGATACACCCAGATTGAAAGTGAAGAGAGGGAGAAACATCTTTCATGCCAATGGGCCTCAAAAGAAGGCCGGGGTAGCAATTCTCATATCAGATAAATTAGATTTTAAACTAAAGACTGTAGTCAGAGACACAGAAGAACACTACATCATTCTTAAAAGGACTATCTATCAAGAAGATCTAACAATTGTAAATATTTATGGCCCCAATATGGGAGCAGCCAATTACATAAGAAAACTATTAATCAAGATAAAGAGTCATATCGATATGAATACATTTCTAGTAGGAGATCTCAACACGCCTCTCTCAGTAATAGACAGATCATCCAAGCAGAAAATCAATAAAGAAACAAAAGCATTGAATGAAACATTGGACCAGATGTACCTCACAGATACATACAGAACATTCCACCCTAAAACAACAGAGTACTCATTCTTCTCAAATGCACATGGAACCTTCTCCAGAATAGACCACATACTGGGTCACAAATCAGGACTCAACCGATACCAAAAGACTGAGATTATTCCCTGCATATTCTCAGACCACAATGCTTTGAAACTGGAGCTCAACCACAAGGAAAAGTTTGGAAGGAACTCAAACACCTGGAAGCTAAAGACCACCTTGCTTAAGAATGCTTGGATCAACCAGGAGATCAAAGAAGATTTAAACAATTCATGGAAACCAATGAGAATAAAGACACTTCGGTCCAAAACCTATGGGTTACAGCAAAGGCGGTCCTAAGGGGGAAATACATAGCCATCCAAGCCTCCCTCAAAAAAATTGAAAAATCCAGAATACAACAGCTGTCTCTACACCTTAAAGAACTGGAGAATCAACAACAAATTAAACCAACTCCACACACAAGAAGGGAAATAATCAAGATTAGAGCAGAGATCAATGAGGTAGAAACTAGAGATACA
>PISX010016155.1:0-47069 GCA_004024625.1 Mellivora capensis
AGGTTCCCTGCCGAGCAGAGAGCCTGATGCAGGGCTCGATCCCAGGACCCTGAGATCATGACCTGAGCTGAAGGCAGAGGCTCAACCCACTGAGCCATGCAGGCACCCCTAATTTTTCTTAAGTGGTTTTTATTATATGTATCTTTCTACAATTTGCCTCTTCACCAAACACTACTTTTGTGAGATCTATCCATACTGATACCCTATTATCAGTAAGTCTCACATACTTAGGCATTCCTCTACTAATAGGCATTTAGATTGGTCCTGTTTATTTTTGGTTTTACTATCACAAACACTGTTGGGATGGTCAATAGCTTTCCCCCCACCCCCTTCGGTCAATAGCTTTTAACATATTTTCAGAAGACCTCAGGACACCCCCAAATATTAGGATCTCTGACAATCTGATGGGGGAAAGTTCAATTGCTATCACTTCGTAGACCTGTTTTTGCATTTGAGCATTCCCAAGTCTTGGAGGAAGCCATCTTTATTTAGGCTCTAAAGTAGCTTAATAGATACTTCTACATTTCAGTCCAAATTTCCTATAACAAAGGTCTGCATCTACTTGGGACACTAAAAGCAACCTTACTTTCTTGTTGTTGCTGAAAAGCTCTATATTAGAAAATGATACTGCCCAAATCATTCTATTGCCAAGAAATGTTATGCTAAGTTGCTGTCAGCTTCAAATGCTGGTCATGCCAATTAAATCACTAAGAGACTTATGATATGGTATCCTAATTTTTTATTTGTTTTCTGTCATGTACAAGGACTAACAGGCTAGATTTCTTGGGGGTATCTCTTTTCCGTTGTTTTCTACCTCTTTAGTTTACTGGAGGTCAGAGAGCTTTTTGGCATGACTTTTACTTTTCCACTTATTCCCTGTGTGATATCATCCAGAACCCAAACTTTGTGATATGCAAAGTCCCAAAACAAGGAAATTAAAGCCCCCCTTATTACTCATAATGGGCAATGTTTGTGGGTCTAAATTATCCTACTCTGGCACTACTGGGTAAAATTAACTAAGATAGATTATTTTTTAATCAACCTTGCCTTCCCTCCCAAGTATGTGAAATGATGAAGCGTGATACAGATGCCTGGATTCAGAAATTTCAAATGAGAAATAAGTTATGCAATTGCTTGTGAAAGAGCATAAAATTAACAGACCAGGTTCATTACACACAAGGTGGTGTGTAATTCATCTGTGATTTCCCAGGGATTGCCACCATGTTTGGTAAGGATTCTGCACATTAACATGTATGCTATCACCTCTTCTCCAACTACTGTTGCCTTTTCCACTTTGGGGTTCAAAGCTCTCCAACTAGTTGTGTTCTCTGATAAAATCACTCATACTTGTTAAGTTGGAGCCAGAGGCCTTAGCACCCATGGGTGTCACATATTTGAGTGCCAACACCATAATCTACGGAGAACACCAACGGCACCCACCTTCGAGCCAGGGCTTGGGAGTGTGGAGTGTCACCCAAACCTACCTGTCCCGCTTCCGACTCTGTACCAGAGAGGGGGCTACATGTCTCAGAAGCGACAGGAAGCTGAGCAGTTCACTGCTGACCCATGTGGTCCAGGGGGTACAGAGAGGGCCTCCCTAGGACATAGCTCTGGCGACAAAGTTTCTATACAGTTATGACAGGCTGGATAATCAGGCTACATGGAAATTATTCTACTGCCACCTAAATATGATAAATATGCTTACCAAGGAAAAGGAATTCTAAAATACGTGGGAAAATACCGAGCCCCACTTGTACATTTGCCCCATAATTACAACTACAGAAAGTGGTGTGCATTTGGATAGGCTGGAAGGAAACCCAAAGCCATGAAAATAATTACCGTTAGGGTAGTGGTATCATGGGTGAGTTCTTCTAAATTTATTCCTTAGTATCTTTTAAAGTTGATATAATAATGAATCAAAAATAAATGACCTTCCACCTCCAAGCAGCTTTTTTGAAGGAAACAAAGAAATGGTCATGTCTAGACTCTAAGGAAATAGACCCTAATCCACCACTACAGTTTGGTGAGGAAAGCTTTTTTCGATTGGGATCAGAAAACCTGGATCTTGGCACCAGCTCAGGCAAATCCTCTCTCTAAGGCTTCACAAGTCATTTAACCACTCTAAGCCTCCCTGTGAAATCCTACCTAAGCATTTAGGATAGAAATCTTTTTTTAAGATTTTATTTTTTCCAGTCATCTCTACACCCAATGTGGGGCTCATACTCACAACCTCAAGATCAAAGGTCTCATGCTCCACCTACTGAGCCAACCAGATGCCCCTAGGGTAGAATTCTTAAACACTCCCCTTGGCCTTCTACAATGTGGTACGTTTTACTTTTTACATGTAGCATATCATCAGAAAGTCCCATGAATGAACTTTGACCAAACACATCAGAACCCAGAACATGGGAGAGAATCATGAGCCCTCCTTCCAAGCAGTTCTTCTGTTTTATTCCTGGAAAGAGCCACCTCCTCTCTGTCCTCCAAAGCCTGTTCTATATGATATTTCACATCTTCGGTAAGGCCCATATTTTTCTCCTTTGAGGCAGAATGTAACTTCCAGAAACAGCTGAGAGGGCCTTGGTATGAAGTCTGGTGAGTAAGATGGGTGATAAGGCTGAATACTAATATTTTAGGTCGGAAAGGGAGTAAGAAAAAAAGAGCTTCTTTTTTTTTTTTTTTAAGATTTTATTTATTTATTTGACAGACAGAGATCACAAGTAGGCAGAGAGGCAGGCAGAGAGAGGAGAGAGAGAGAGAGAGAGGAGGAAGCAGGCTCCCCGCTGGGCAGAGAGCCCGATGCGGGGCTCGATCCCAGGACACTGGGATCATGACCTGAGCCCTGAGCCGAAGGCATTGGCTTTAACCCACTGAGCCACCCAGGCACCCCAGAAAAAAAAAAAGAGTTTCTTAAACAGCCGTTCATTAATGCTTTGTAGGGGTGCCTGGGTGGCTCAGTGGGTTAAGCCCCAGCTTTCGGCTCAGGTCATGATCTCAGGGTCCTGGGATCGAGCCCCGCATCGGGCTCTCTGCTCAGCGGGGAGCCTGTTTTCTCCTCTCTCTCTCTCTCTCTCTCTCTCTCTGCCTGCCTCTCTGCCTACTTGTGATCTCTGTCTGTCAAATAAATAAATAAGATCCTTAAAAAAAAAAAAAAGAAAGAAAGAAATGCTTTGTACATTAATGATACTGTTCCCTGGTGGCAACTCAAAAGGGAAGGCTGACTTAACTGGGATGTACAGTCCCAGGTTCCATAAAGCCAATAATTCTATTTTGGGGAGCACCCTTGACTAGTTCTGCTTCTCTCAAGTGTGGCTGTCATAAAGATAGGTAAAATTTTAAAAAAATAAACAAAAAAAAAACTTTGCTAGGGTGCCCCAAAACCTTTTGTCTCTGCCAAAATAAATTGTGAGGTTGAAATTCAAAACACAATTTATTTACCATTATTACAGAATGTGCTTGTAAGGCCAAGATGTTTATTTTTAATACCTTTGGCATTTAACCTTTAACCCCTTATTGCTCTGTAAATATTACATCCCAGCAAGGTAAAAAAAAATATATTAAAAACTCACCATTTTAATCACATATTGATGAAAACACAATTACTGCTTCTTTGTAAAAAAAAAAAAATAGATGACTCATACTTGAAGAAATCATGACTGTACAAAATTTCTACATATTCCATAATGAAGCTCATAAAATTCTGCAGTTGTATATAGGTTCAAAATATTTTTGCTTTTTGAAGCTGATGAAGAAAGCTTTCACAAGTTCTTTCCAAGTAATGAGACCCAATCCTTTCTCATTGGGAAATGCAAAGTACTGCATGTTCTCTCTTTTATTTAGTCTCACATAAGCTCATGACATTAACACTAAGTACAGGAGCAAAAAGTCGTATTCCAAGTCATATTTACCAAAATGCTCATTTTCTAGCCCCAAGGAGAACCCCTGAGACAGACCTCAAATTCATGACATTCAGCTGAAGAAAGGAGTAATAACAGAGGTCCAGCATGCTGGAAAGGGCAGGGAGGCATTTTCACCCAAAGCGGTTGGGTTAAGGGAAATTCAATTTACAGCCTCACCACTCACACAACTTATATACCTACGCTGGTGTTTAGATAGCTCTGAATCTGGATGCAGATTTTCCCTGTTGATAGCTTGGAGGTTCCATGTGCTGAAAATACCAGGCAACTCCCTCTCTTAAGGGAAACCCAGTGGGAAGGTGTGGATGTATCAATAAAACACCATTACTGGTACAGAGCCAAAGTTTAGACGGTCTTGCTGGTGGGTGAATGGAAGGAAGCATGTGGTTCTCAGGGATACCATTCTGAGATTTACAATAGAGTGGCTGCAAACAGCTGACCTGCAGGTGTTCGGCCTCTCAGCAATGGCCAGAACACTTGAAAAATAAGCAAGTCTGGCAGAACAATTTGGATTTCCAGCTCTCCTTGAAATATGTAATATGGCTGATCTAACCATGGTAATATGATAGACATAACTAACCATGACCTAAGGTCAAGTGATGGTGTCTTTTTTAAAAGGGCTTATTTGCTCTCTAGGGGCCAGCCTCATCCCGGCAAAAATTGTATCCTGTAGATATTTGAGTTTGCTACCACTCACAAAGCTGAAATCCCTAGCAAGAGTGTGGGGGAGGCGGCCTTCACCTTCCCCAACTATCTGCTTCCTCCACTTCTTAACCCTCTCCAACTGCTGCTCCGCTGGCTTTCCCTTCGTGTGTGTCGCACCAATCAAACTTCTCCCATGAGGCTGGCCAACTCACATTGGCCCCTAGATAATGTCAATGAACTCCAGCTCTTTCCCTAACCCCACCGCATCCATCAAAACTTTTGGGGGGACACCTGGTTGGTTCTGATCAAAAGAGCAACTCATGATCTCAGGCTTATAAATTTGAGCCCGGTGTTGAGTGTAGAGATGACTTAAAAATAAAATCTTTAAAAAAAAACAACAACACAAAAAAAACTTCTCTGTACTTCAACCCAATTTTTTGTTTTGTTTTGGTTTTGTATTCTGTCATTTTGGCCCGGAAACTATTAGCAAATCTGATAAACTAATCAGTGGGATTGGACTAGGTTACCTTCCCAGAAAACATATTTGAAATCGATTCCAGACTTTCTAAATACATGCCCTGCCTTCACCCAAAGGAACTTACCTACCTTGCAGTCAGCTATCTGACAGATTTCTAAGTTCCTAGGTCTATTCCCGTGTACTTTTTATGAGTAACATGTGCAATTCACTCCCAAGTACTATGTAAGTGAGGAAAAAGGAATGTGACCTGACCACAGTCTGAAGGAATGAATGGTCAATTCATACTTACTTAAATATTTTAGTATATTTAACTTCAGAGAAGCCCTATGAATAATAATTTCTGCATCCAAAGTATATGGCAGAGCTACAGACATGGGCTCTAGCCTATTAGACCGTCAAACCGTCATGGCCTCAAAGCAGAACTTCCCTTGTAAATGATAAAGCCACACGCGACAAAGGAAATCTTAGTAGGGTATGATTATCAATTAAAGACAAAGGAGGGGTGCCTGGGTGGCTCAGTGGGTTAAAGCCTCTGCCTTCGGCTCAGGTCATGATCCCAGGGTCCTGGGATCCAGCCCCGCATCGGGCTCTCTGCTCAGCAGGGAGCCTGCTTCCTCCTCTCTCTCTGCCTGCCTCTCTGCCTGCTTGTGATCTCTGTCTGTCAAATAAATAAATAAAAATCTTAAAAAAAAAAAAAAGACAAAGGAGACTGCTGTACCCTCCTACCCAAGGTACACTGAATTATAAAGGCAGGCAGAGATTTTTTTTTTTTCAGTTCTTCAAGTCTCCTATGGAAAAAGGTACAAATTTATATTGCCTGGTAGTGTTGTTGCTTCTCCAAAGATGGAGAAAAGTGGTTCAAAGTGAACTTTCAGGAAAGAGGAGATGAACTGTAAGCTGGATATTGTGCTCATGAGTCAGAAAATGACAATATTCCTTATGAGTCACAATTGAATGAGTCTTGGGAGGGCTGTGGGGACAAGTGGAGGAGAGTCTTCCTCATGTGCCACCAGACGTGGCACGTGTGATCTTCCTAAAAGATCCACACACACACCTGCAAACAGTAGTACAGGTGCTCTCCCTACAGCCCAGTCAAGGGCCTGAGAAATTCTATTCTCCATGCTAAGCCTCAGCCACACCCACTGAAGGCAATGCCCCTCTCTTCCTGTTCTGAACAGCTGAAGGATGCAGCTGGGCAGACCCAGACAGATGTGAAACACAAAATGAAGCCTCATCTGGCTTGAAAGCATCTTATATAAACAGTAAACGGTAAAACTGAGGTTTCTATTTAAGATGGGTGATGCTCTGTTCTCAGACAACCTCACATAGCTAATGAACAATCTCCCAAGCCAGTGAAGAAGTGATTTATTTCATTTTTGCCATGCTACTCTACATCTAGTACATGGAGGGAGGGCAAATCTCTGATTTCAGGACAGCAGCTGTTTCAACTTTTTTCTGATGCGCTGATAGTCTCCTGGCTGCCCACAATGGGGCCATCTTCGCTGTTGGCAGGGAACCCATCAATAGGTAAGTCGCATCCTGTCCTCCCATAGACACATTATACAACTCTGGCAACAAGTCTCTTCCTTCCAACATGCCTCCTCTGCACCCACCTTCAAAAGCAATGCAGCCGAACTGAGCATATGGAGATTCCGAGGTCTCCAGAAAAGGCATTATAGACTATTTGGTAGTGGGTCCAGCAAGAAAAATGAATTAACTAAGGGAAAGTTAATTTTCTCAAGGTAGCTCTCAAGTATTTGAATTCAGTTAAGTTTCTTGAAGCTCTTGACATAAACACATTGATTTTTTTTTTTTTTTTTTTTAAGAAATATTGACCCACGGAAAATAATGACAGCAATTCCAAAGTACCAGGACTATCACATTGCTCAGATTTAAGCGGCCAATTAGGTAGTGGCCCAATTCGGTCGCTCCTCCACCCAACCACACACTGAGTGTAAGTAAATGGTTCTCTCCCAGGGGTTCCAAAAATAATGTACGTTAGACTGACTTCTTAAAATCTGAAACTTAAGGAGGAAATTTATTTACAGATAAAGTGTCCTCTTAGGGAGGAGCAGAAGTGACACAATTTTGGACTACGTAAAAAGAAAAAGCTTGTGTCAAAGATGCCCTTCTAAAGACTGTTTTGTTTTTAAGCATTCTTTTGAATAAACATAGCACTGGGTCTAGAGCTGCTTTTGAGTTTCCACCGTACGTTCGCATGGGCCTTTGCTACATTTCTCAGGCTGGTCATGCAGGACAGATTTTTTTTTAAATTGGTGTTGTACTAGTTATCGTTTTTTACTTAACTCCACATTCACAATCATTAAAACGGAACAAAACAAACCAGAAGGGGATCAGGCCATCTACCCAAGCAGGATTCTTTGAAAAGGAGCAAGTGTGGAAACTATGAAGCCTTGTAGTAGAACTTTTTTTTTTCTTTCTTTCTCGGATCGACTGTCAATCTCTTCAAAACCGAGTCCTTGCTTTTGTGCTTCGGGAAGAAACGTACACCCCACCGAGACCCGGGGGGATGCGGCTCAGGTTAATGGGGGCGGAATTGGGGCTCTCGGGGGCGGGGAGAGGAAAAGTCTGAACCCAGTCGGAGAAAAAGTCAGCCACTTCCCTGTATTCCCAAAGTGCCAAAGGAAAAAGAACAAAACACTCGACTTCCTCCCGGGCGACCGGTTCGCGGCACACCGAGAAGCGCCAGTCACCTCGCCCGCGGGGAAGGGGTGGGGGGCGGGGGGTGGGGTGTTTACTCGACCTCTCCGGCGCAGAGACCCAACCCGCCCGAGCCCAGCCAAGTCCGGGCCGGCGAGGCTGCCGGCTACGCCACTTTCGCTCTCGGCCGCCCGCCCAGCGCCAGGTGCTCGTCCTACCTGGCGCCCCCGCCGCCCTTTGTGCGGCCCGCTCCGCCCCCGCCAGCGTGCGGCAGCCAGGCGGGACAGCTGCGGGCGGCGCAAGGGACAGAGAGGCGGGGAGGCAGCCGGCGCCCGTGCCCGCCGGCGGGGAGGGGAGCGCGGGGCGCGCAGGGGAGGGGGCGCGGCGAACCGGCGGCCGCGCCGCCGAGCGGCGATCCGGGCAGCCGCGGGCGGGAACGCAGGGGCAGGGGCGCTGCCCACCGGTCGGGCAGGAAGAGAGGGGTCCCCTCGGAGGGCCGCGCGCCCGAGCTCAGAGCTGCCCACACACTGGCTTCCGACAGCTGGCAGCCATAGCAACCCGGCCACAAAAAGTTTCGCAGCGTCCAGACCGGCTTGAAAGAAAGTTTTCCTTGGCCCCCTCGCTCCCTCTCCCCCGGCCAGGGTTTACGGAAAGCGGCGGGCAGAGCTCACGACGTGCCGACTCCCGCGTCCACCTTCTCCACCCCTGGCCTCGGCTGCGCGCCCCAAGGTGGGTACCCCGCGCCGGCGCTTCCTGCCCCATCCCAGGGTCAGGCGTCCCGGGACGCCGCGCGACCAACTCACCATGGTGACTAGCGCCGCGGTCCCTCCTCTGCCGGGTCCGGCTGCCGGGGAGCTGGGGCCGGATCGCAGACTCCTGGGCGAACTTCAAAAGTTGGTCCCCTTCGCCAAAAACAGGCTCTCGACACCCAAGCACTCACAGGAGCCAATGGGAACCCTGGGGGGACTCCATCCTGGCGGGATCGGCGGCGCTAGGTGAGGGCGAGAAGGAGGCGACTTAGCAGACGGGGCACATCCTGCCAAAGACAGGGGTCCACTCGGACCAGGCGCTCGCAACCCGCGTAGGTGAGCCCGATGCTCTCCGCGCGTCTGCCTGCCTGCCCAGGCTCGCTCCTTCTTTCTTCAGCCACTTACTCTGTACTCCTCCTGCAGAGCTTCGGCTCGGGCTGGGCAATCTGTCCATAAATGGAGAATTCAGCTCAGGCCTGACCAATCAGGGTTTGTTTTCACAGCGTCACTCCTCAGGGAAACCGTGGTAGCCAACAAGCTTGGAGCTGCTGGAGTTTCCAAAGTCCTCTGGATCCTGTAGTCCTCCAGACCAGCTTCCAAAGGAGAGCCACTGACCCGGCTCGCTCCCGGGTGCAAGACCTCAACCGTGCAAAACCCTCCGTGAAAGTGAGGTAAGTCTCTCTCTCTCTCTCTTTTAAACGCGAAAATTACAGTAGGTGTGGCTTCCAAGCCGAAGTGGTATGATTTTCCCATAACTTTTTTTTTTTTAAAGAAGGAAATATTTTATCAGCATAAAAGATCAGAGTCGTGGCTGCAGCCCAAAGGAAATCCTTTTTCTTTCCAATGTCTGGATTGTGAAGAAAGTCAAAAATATAATTTCCCCTACCCCTCCTTCTACCTGAATTTCCTTGGAAAACAAAGGAAGGCTTTTTTTTTTTTTTTTTTTTTTTAAATCTGTCTCTCTCTTGGGGACTTTTGAATGGTGGAGAAGTTGCCCTGCAGTGAACAGAGAGACAGGAGAAAGATAAGTGAGGGAAAGAGCGCCCACCCACCTCAGTCAACCCTATCTGTTGAGAACAATTAGCTGTACAACCATACCTGCAAAGGCGAATTATTCCAGAATGTGGAGTTTCAGGGCATCAAGTGGGCAGTGAGGAGGACATTGGAGGTGGGGGAAGAATCCTGAAATAAGGTAGAGAGTGCAGTCTTATTGTTTTAAGCGTTCAGAAGGTAATCTTGGTGATTTACAACATGACTGTCCTCCCAGGATCTGTGGTAGGTAAGAAATGAAAACTTCTGGCTTAGAGAAAGTATGAAGCATTATGATTTATTGTGATTTACTTTATGAACTTTGGTGGTAGGTCTTCACTTGATCTGGGATCCTAGAGTTGGTATGGATGTTAAAAATCATCTTGCCTGGAATGGCTAAACAGAATGTGGTATGTCCATACAATGGAATACTATTCAGCCTTTAAAAAGGAAGGAAGTGCTGACACAGGCCACAACATGGACTAAACCTTGGAAACATTATGTTAAGTGAAAGAAACCAAGCACAGAGACCACATATTATATGAGTCCATTTACCTAAGAGTAAAGAATAGGAAAACCTATATGGGAAAGTAAATCTATGGGGAAAGTAAATTAGTGATTGCCAGGGCTGGGAGGAGAGGAGGATGGGAGAAATTACTAATGGGTATGTGTTTTCTTACTGGGGTGATGAAAATATTCTGGAATTAGTGGTGATGGTTGCACAACTTCGTGAATATACTGAAAGCCACTGAATTATACATTTTAGAAGGTTATGCAAATTTTATCTCCATTTTAAAGTTGAAAGAAAATCATGTTGACTACATTCTTAAATTCTTGTAGTAATCATCCATGCTGTGAGGCAATAGATATGATTGAATGCCTACTGTAGGTCAGCACAGCAACCATGAGCACAGTGGTTTCTTCCCTTGCCAAGCTTACAATTTGGGAAGGAGCAAGACAGAAGATAGTTATATTTATTTTTTTTAAAGATTTTATTTATTTGAGAGAGAACAAAAGCAAGAGAGATCACAGAGGGGAGGGAGAAACAGTCTCACCATTGAGCAGAGAGCCCAACACCGGCCTCGATCCCGGGACCCTGAGACCATGACCTGAGCCAAAGGTAGTCGCTTAACCAACTGAACCACCCAGGAGCCCCAGAAGGTCATTTTAAAACAATAAATAATATGGGAAGGGTACAAATATAATGAAAAGCAACAGTGGTTTTGTGCAAGGAACTTCCATACTAGGAGCTACATTTTGGGTTAGGGAATTCAGCTGGCAGCAATCTAGTACAAACTGGACAGGAAACAGCAAAACATCTACTGAGCACTCACTCTGTACTAGGTACTGGGAAGGTACAAACAGCCAGGACCCACCAAATTCCCAGGGAAACTGATTCCACATTTCAGGGGCACGCCAGAATATGATCAGGTATCTCAGGAACTAATGAACAGAGGTTACCAAAAGGAATATTGGAGCTTACCAATTATACAAGAAGCACTGCTTAGGCGGGAAATGACATGTTGCCTAAGCCACCATCCCATCCACAGTCAACCCTGATGAGTAATGGATTGACATGGCTTCAAGGGAGATAGGCAAAGATGTGGTTGTTTCCCCTGTAAAGCAGGGGTACAATGAGACACTGAAAAATCTTTTAAGACTCCATCAACAATTTATCAGTCTTGGATTGATCTAAAACTATCTTGACACTAAATGTCATTTGTATTAACATTTGAGATCTGTTTTTAAATGCTTTTTTTTCTTTTCTTTTTTTTAAAAGTAGGCTCCATACCCAACATAGAGCCAAACACAGAGCTTGAACTCACATCAACACCTGACCTGAGATCAAGAGTCCAACACTTATCTGACTGAGCCGCCCAGGCACCCCTAAATGCTTATTTTTATTTGTCCTAATAATCTTGCTCCAGTTTTCAGAGGTAATTCTAGTAGGTGGGACTCTGATGAAGATATATGCTTGTGTTCATTTTTCATGATTTTGTAATATAATTCTTTTCCAGATTGAAATATAAATGTATATATTAATTTGTATAGTGGAGTGCCTGCATAGCTCAGTTGGTTAATCAGCTGAGTCTTGATCTCAGCTCAGGTGTTGATCTCCGAGTCGTGAGTTCAAGCCCCACGTTGGGCTCTATGCTGGGCATGGAACCAAGTTAAAAAAAGAAATTGTGTGTCTAAGCAGTACTTAGATTATAAGATTTAGTAGCACATAAAAGTGAATTTGAAGTCTGGCTTTGTCACTTAACTAGCTGTGAGGTAGTAATCTTTCTGCACTTCAGTTCCCTTATCTATAAAATAGATTGATGTGCATATGAAATGAAATATGTATAAAGATGGCCAATGATATTGGTTCCTTTCTCCTGCCACCTGTCATATATTCTAGGTTAAGGATCCAGATGTGGGTTCATGTAGGATCAGACAGATTGCTGCCCTCTGAATTATATGCCAAGTCTTGGGGGCTTCTGTGTATGCCCTTTCCTTCAGGGAGAGTTAATAGCTTTCATCAAATTCTCAAAGATGCTGGAACTGTCAAAATATTATGAAGACCCACAGCTCTTGATCACGTTAGTTATGCCTTCCTGAATCTTTGTCTTTGTGTTTTTCTTGAAGTACAGGGATTAGAACTGAGTCTGATACTGTAAGGGCAGAGCTTGGATTCTCAAAGCAGAACCCATAATTCACACTTTGAACGTAGAATATAGAGTATGTGCATGTGATAGAGACTCTCATTTCACAAAGAATCCGTTCAAGCCCTTCCTGCTCTTTCCCAATCTTAGGAAGATAAATTGTCAGTTTTATGCCCTGGTCTACCTGGGAGAGTCCTAGTTTATGCCTTTATCTCAGTGAAATAATTAATGGAACCCCTCTTGCATTCCCAAAATGGCCTGATAATTTGAGTGATAGATTATGATCACCCTAAGTTTTTGGCAAAATTGCAGCTCCTGCCAAAAAATTCTTGCTTTATAAAGCTTTTCCAATTTTCTTGATTTACACCTATTTTTAAGAGGACTCATCAATTTATTACCCAATATTCTTCGTTATTCGAGCTCATAGTGGCAATGAAACGAAAACAACTTTTAAAATTGTAAAACTCATTATAGACACATGATGGAGCTAGTCAGATAAGACTTTACACATATGTGGGCATGATTTAAAATGCGGTTTTATCTGGGCTTGAATGAAAAGGAACGAAGAAAAAAATCCAAATGAAGACAAAACACAATTTGGTGTGAATCTAGCAGTGAAAAGAATCACTGCTTATACATTTTGGAAAACAATTGGTAAGAAGATAAAATAAGGCAATGAAACTAGTTTCCATGTCAGTACCATAAGAGAACATCAGAATGCATTCACAACAATGCAATTAAAGAAAAATTTGTTCACAGGAAAAGTGGGCCAGAAATCTTTACCAGAGCACCAGTGAAAGAGATGCTTATGTCACATCAATGTGGGATGTCCTGGGCCATCACTGTTTCTGCTGTAATAAGCTTTTGTTAGGTTTGATAGGTATCAGCTATGAGCTAAGTGCTTACCCTGTAATATCTAATCTTCCATACAGCCCTATTGACTTCATTTGCAATTAAGAAACTAAGCTGAGCTTTGCAACATGGGCCAGACAGACCAGCTCCCATAAAGAAGAATGGCAAGGTGAAGGGCCATTCCACCACCACCAAAGTGACCAGAGAATACACCAATATACCATCATTGTTCACAAGTGCATCTGTGGAGTGGATATCAAGTGGGTATTCAGAGAGATCCAGGAATTTGCCATGAGGGAAATGGGGACTTTAGATGGGTGCATTGATACCAGGCACAACAAAGCTCCGAGGGCCAACAGCATAAGGACTGTCTCATCCCATATCGGCACGCTGTTGTCCAGAAAATGTATTGACACTGAAGACCCACCAGACAAACTCAGGTTTCCTGTGTACCTGTCACCACTTTCAAAAATCTACAAAAAAACCTAAAAACTACAGACAGATGATGTGGATGAGAACTAACTGCTGATTCCAAATAAAGTTATTAAACTGCAAAAAAAAAGAAAGAAAACAAAGAAACCAACTGAATTTGAAGTAACTTGCCCAAGCTATTGCTCAGCTTTTCTGCATTGAATCTATATATTAGCCTGACTCCAAAGGCCCTAACTCTTACCCTATAAGCAGTAAGTCCATAGTAGGAAGGTCCTACTACAAATTTTAGAAGAAATTTCCCCTGATGGAGGCCCAATATGAATAGGAACCCATTTATTAAAACACTGGGAGCCTCGGGATGCCTGGGTGGCTCAGTTGGTTGGACGACTGCCTTCGGCTCAGGTCATGATCCCGGAGATCCGGGATCGAGTCCCGCATCAGGCTCCCAGCTCCACGGGGAGTCTGCTTCTCCCTCTGACCTTCTCCTCGCTCATGCTCTCTCACTGCCTCTCTCTCAAATAAAGAAATAAAATCTTTAAAAAAAAACAACAACAACAACACTGGGAGCCTCTCCAAACAGGGGATCCTGGAAAAATTCTTGCTCTTTTTTAATGGGACCTAAAAATCACATTTGTATTAAAAATTACATTTGTATAGAGAGTTTAACTCAACTTTAAACATCTTTGTTGGGGTCCCTGGGTGACTCAGTCGTTAAGCATCTGTCTTCATCTCAGGTCATGATCCCAGGGTCCTGGGATCAAGTCCCACATCAGGCTCCCTGCTCAGCGGGAACCCTGTTTTCCCTCTCCCTTGTGTTCCCTCTCTCCTTTTATCTCTCTCTGTCAAATAAATAAATAAAATCTTTAAAAATAATAATAAAAAATACATCTTTGCTCTTTTTCTAATATGTTAACATTGATTTGTACAAAGGATAGTGCAGAGAATTTCAATGGTTGGGTAACATAATGTGATGCTACTTCTGATTAATATTTAATTAACTTAATTAATTATTAATAATTATTAGTTAATTAATAATTAAATAAACATTAATTTAATTAATATTTAATTTAACTTGATAAAAAGTTTCGTGGGGTGCCTGTCTGGATCAGTTGGAAGAACTTGTGACTCTTAATCTCACAGTTGTGAGCTGGAGCTCTGGGTTGAGGGTAGAGATTACTTAAATTAATAAAACTTTTAAAAAAAGTTTTTTGGGGCATCTGGGTGTCTCAGTCGGTTAAGCAGCTGCCTTAAGCTCAGGTCATGATCCTGGGGTCCTGGGATCAAGTCCCATGTTGGGCTCTCTGCTCGGCGGGGAGTCTGCTTTGCCCTCTGCCTCTGCCTCCCTGCTTGTGCACTCTCTCTCTCTCTGTGTCAAATAAATGAATAAAATATTAAGAAAAGAAGTTTTACTATAATGTAACAATTACTTTACTGAAATAAAAGAATGATTTTTACAAAATAAAGGAACAGAAAATATTTAAACATATGTTTAAATTAACAGCTTATTATGGGCACCTGAGTGGCTCAGTTGGTTAAGTGTCCAGCTTGGTATTGGCCCAGGTCTCGATCTAGGGGCTTGAGCTCAGGGTTCTGATTTAAAGCCCTCAGGGAAAAAAAAAAATTAGTTAACAGCTTATTAAATGCATTTTTGTTGTTATATTTTCTCTGATTTAAGCCAATCTTTTATTTTTCTCTTTCTTCTAATTTCAATTTGACTGTTACATTCAGAATATAAACTCTGGACCTCCTCCAGATTTAAAAATGATTCAATAATGAGTAATACTAGTTATGATGTTCCATGATCTATCAAGGAGTGAGGTATTTCACAGAAGTGAGCTTTGCAGATAACTGAATCTCCGGGATCAACTTCATGTCCACACCCTGGTTTTCTTTCTTCTTTCTCTTTCCTGTCAATTATAGTCATCTTTAGTCTTTACTCAAACAAGGAAGGCATGTATAAATAAATATATGTATTTTTAAAATACATAAAAAAATAACAACTGCATGAACCTTGCCTTTTTAAGGAACCAAAACTTTTTTTAACTTGAAGGAAATTTTTTCTGTAGTAAACCGCATGCTTCACTGCCTTCTGAAAATATGCTGAATGTCAAGCAGCTTGTGCCTGAAGACTCAAGGTCATCACTATAAATACCAATTTTCACACAGGGTTGTACTGAGCGGAGGTCCTTGGGGACGACTGAATGGAACAACTGTTTGTCAGTAAACTTCGTGGCCCTGTACCACCATACATGTGCCCTTCTTTCTTGTTTGGTCTTCCGTCTTTCCTTCATTCCATCCTCCCTCCCTTCCTCCCTCCCTCCCTCCCTCCCAGCAGGAGGAGCAGAGGGAGAAGCAGGCTCCACACTAAGCAGGGAGTCTGAGGCTGGGCTCCATCCCAGGACCAGGGGATCATGACCTGAGCCCAAGGCAGATGCTTCACTGACTGCTACCTCTGTTTTGTGGATCTTGATTTTTTTTTTTAAAGATTTTATTTATTTATTTGACAGACAGAGATCACAAGTAGGCAGGAGGCAGGCAGAGAGGAGGAAGCAGGCTCCCCGAGGAGCAGAGAGCCCAAAGCGGGGCTCGATCCCAGGACCCTGGGATCATGACCTGAGCCGAAGGCAGAGGCTTTAACCCACTGAGCCACCCAGGTGCCCCTTGATTTTGTTTTTAAGTTTATATCCTCCAAGTGTCAGAGATTTTTTTCTCCTGCTATCTGCTGTTCTAATTTAGTCTCTTTAGTAACAAGGAGATGAAAAAAAGCACAAGGGTTGCTTCATGAGAAAAATGTTTTAGCGGTGCATATGTCCAGGAGCCCAGGGGAAACAGAACACAAAGGAGGGTGGAGCTGCGCAGCTCTGTGTCCTCTGGCTTCTCAGCTTCTCTGTGTGGGTGGGTGTCCTTCTGTCTCTTCCAGCTTTTCTCACTTTAAGCAACTCCCTCATGGTGGCTCCTCCTCCCATAAGTTCGGTTTGCAAAGTGTCCTGAGATTCTCATAAGCCTGACTCAGGCCCCAAAGGATCGCTCAGCAGTGCTGCCCGAAGCTCACTGGAAACCCTCCTCTTCGTCTCTTGATTCAAGTTCTAGAGAGAGAAAGGGGAGGGAGAGAAAGAAGGAGAGACTCTGACTCACACAGCTCTGACCACACCACCAGGGTCACAGGTCCTCAATAAGCCAATGCAAGGTGTCGCTGGGATCAGGTGTGTGCACAGTCACATTCCAAGCAAATGTGGTCACTGGGGTGATGTCCTAAAGCTACTAACCCATTATGTAAAGATGGTGAATGGGGACAGATTCTCTGAGGAAGGGACATGATGGGTACTCCAAATTGGGGGGCGTACCACAGTTTGCCTCCTGCCACCAATCGGCCACCCTAACCTACACAGGGTTATCTTGGGGAGGCCCTGAGGGCGGTTCCATTCGCCTCTTCAACAGAACAAACTGCATGGGTTTGGCAGCAGTCAGCATCATTTCAAGTCCTCATCCTGCACCTATAAATGTTTGTACATAGTCAAGATGTGACATCTGTTTTGCCTTTATTATCACACACCTGTAACTGTGTTTCTAGATCCTGTAAATATTTGTGCATTCACAGAGATGTGTGTGTGAATGTGTATTTAAGATAACATATTTTTCAAGGTATTGTTGCAAACATTTGGGGGAATTTACTTTTTTTCCCCTAATAGTCTATTTTTTTAGAGCAGTTACAGGGTCATAGTAAAATTGAGCGGAAAATACAGAGATTTTCGGTCTGCCTCCCACTCCTCCACATGCGTGGCCTCTCCCATTATCAGTAGGGGGATTTGCTTGGAGTAGAGCGTTCCTTAGTGTTGGTGCTTTGCAGGTTGGCAGCATGGTTTCCAAGCCACTACTGTTTTCACTCACCATGAGAAACATTTGCTGAGCACTGTTGTAGGCATTGGAGAAGTAGAAAAAAGACTCCCCATCCCTAAAGGACTCACATCTTCCCATGAACATCAAAAACACATACAACAGAGGCTCCTGGGTGGCTCAGTCTGTTGAGCATCCGGCTCTCGATTTGGCTCGGGTCATGATCTCAGGGTCATGAGATCAAGTCCCACATTGGGCTCTGCACTCAGCATGGAGTCTGCTTGTCCATCTTCCTCCCTCTCTGCTCCTACCCTCTACCTCAAGCACATGCTCTCTCTCTCAAATAAATAAATAAATAAGAGAGATATATATATCTTATTTATAAATAAGATAAATATACATAAATATATATTATTTATAAATAAGATAAATAAATATATATATAAATATATATACGTGTATATATATATATATGTATACACACACACAACAACAACACAAGGGCTTCCTACTTTCATATACAACATGTTTCTGAAAATACACACCAATGTCAGATATGTGAAATTCAAAAGCAGATTTGTGTGTTTTAAGGAGAAGGCTCTATTTTCCAAGGGCTATAGTATAAAATCCCTAATTGTGCCTTGTCTCTTAGATATAGTCCTAGGCTATAAATCCAGAATTTAGTAAATGTTCTTTCCCCCCCCCCCACATGTAAACTCTACTGTCCAATGTGGGGCTTGAACTCATGACCTAGAGTCACATGCTCTCGTAACTGAGCCAGCCAGATGTCCCAGTAAATGTTATTTAAATTTGGATTTCTCCATCCCAGCTGAGCAGAGTTGACCATCTAAAGTCTAAAAGGAAGGCATCTTTCCAATTTGGGTCAGTCTGTTTACATCTCTACAAACTGTGAATCCATTTCCTTATCTATAAAAACAGAGTTAAGGAAAGTACCTCCATCATTTATTTCTTACATAGCATTGTGAGAATTCAATCAAATACATCATATAAAGTGATTATAATAGTGACTAATGCATAGAGAATTCTCAGTATGAGTTTCATTATTGAGCCTCCCAATTCACTACCTTCTGGATTCCTTATGATTTCCTCTGTCTCGGTTGTTCTATGTTTATGAGTACGACATGACTGTTTACTGGTGTTTGCATTTATATTTTCCCATATTTCACTAACTTTGATAAAGCAACAAGATTAAATGCAATTTAGAAACATAGTTGAATGACTGCTGCTAGGTTGACAGAGACAGTGACGTAGATGGAACTGAACTGTGAGCTCATTCGGCAGACAACACCCTCATGAGATCGATCAAAATGTTCCCTTGTCACCTGGCCAAGAGCCAGATGCCATATGGAAAGATGGCTCAGGTGCATTCATGTATGATGTCCTTATCTGTACGAAAGTGAATGTGCAAAGACCAAGACGATATGAGATTCCTGGAAATCTCAAAATAAAGCCAAGCGTGCATGCCTTTGATAAGGCATCGTAGGAAATGAATTTTATATTTGACCAAGAATGTGATTCTAAAAGCAGCTATGACAGTTACCAGCTTCTGTGATTTAAGATAGTACAATTCTACTACAGTTTTTCTCTAAATGGTATAAAATGGTTATAAATGTGCACTTTTATAAGGGATCTCTGGATTGAAAAGTATATCATAGCACCTAAAAATACCACACAGCTCTCATACATCCTTACAATGTGAATTTTTTTATTTTATTTTTTTATAGGCAGGGGAAGAGCAGAGGGAAAGGAAGCGACAAAGAGCTGGATCTCATGATCCTGGGATCAGGACCTGAGCGGAGATCAAGAGTTGCACACTCAACCAACTGAGCCACCCAGACGCCCCTTTACTATGTAAATTTTCCCTAAAATGGTATCCCAACTCCTATAACTATTAGTTAAACCTTTCATTAGGAGTTTTTTCTTAATTTCTTTTCACTTTAAAAACTGGAAGTAGGGGGACACCTGGCTGTCTCATTTGGAAGAGCGTGCGACTCTTGGTCTTGGGGTCCTGAGTTCAAGCCCCACATCAGTTAAAGAGATTACTTAAATAAAAACAAAACTCAAAAGAAAAACCAAAAAACTTGAGAGTGGTGGCAGGGGGCAATGCTTAGGAAAGCGTAAAGTGTAAGTGAACATGTAAAGTGCTACAATTAATGTTTTTTCTTGATAAATTTCCCTACAAAGTTAAGTGATTTAAAACCATTCCCTGGGCACCTGGCAGGAAAAAAAGAAAAAGAAAAACAGGTAACAGAATAAAAAGTAGTTGAGTGAAGAAATTAAAAAAAAAAAAAAAGTGACTAGACTTCCAGATTTGGGGGTAGTACATTTCCACTGGTTTTAACTTGCAAAAGAAAGACACGCTTCTTGTTGTAAAGCTTAAGAATTTAGAGTTTGTAAAATGAAAAGTGAAAGTCTACCTGCCCACACTCTCTCCTACAGGATTGTAAATGTGAGAAAATTGTGATTCCATTAGCAGAAAATGAGAACCCAAGAGGAGGCCCGGGGTTCAGCGAGCTCCATGTTAGATGTGCTTAGCAGGAGCCTGCAGAGGCCCCCAGGCAACCCTGGGGGAGATTGGCTGAACCTCAGGATGCTGTCCTGGCCAGGTGTCCCGTTGCTTGTGGTACCAACCACTCCTTCCGAAACTTTCTCTCCCTCCTCACCTCTCTGTTGGCAAGGCTGTGGGAAGACAGATTTCTTCTATATTTCAGATGAGAATATAAATAGGTAGAAACCCTATGGCAATTTGACGCTATCTAGCAACACTACGGAATTGTGCAGTCTCTGACCCAGCCTTTTTGCTTTTGGGAATGTATCCAAAGATGTACACACACGGGCAGATTAACATATGCCTACAAAGCATCATTGGCATAGCTAAAGACTGGAAACAATCCAAATGTCCATCATTAGTGGAACTGGCTAAATATACAAGAGGACAACATTTACTCGATTTTTTAAAATAATTTTAAAGAGCTTTTAAAACAGAATGAGGGATTTCTCTCTGAACCGATATGGAAATATATCTCAGCTAAATTTCTGAGATGTATTAGTTAAAATGAAAAGAGCAAAATACTGGATAGTATGCATATCAAACAATAGTATGTATTTTTAAGAATGGTATGTATATCAAGGTACCTTCTTGTGTAAGAACAGAGGGAAAGAGAAGTAATAGGTTTGTATTGATATTTGCATGAAAAAAATTAGAAAAGACACAAAAATACAGTAAGTAAGAGGCGTGGGAGCAGGGGTAGGAGCAAGACTGTACACTAGATATGTTTAAATGCTTGATTTTTCTTTTTTCTTTAGGATTTTTTATTTATTTATTTGACAGAGAGAGAGAGATCACAAGTAAGCAGAGAGGCAGGCAGAGAGAGAGGGGAAAGCAGGCTCCTTGCTGAGCAGAGAGCCTGATGTGGGGCTCGATCCCAGGACCCTGGGATCATGACCTGAGCCGAAGGCGGAGGCTTAATCCACTGAGCCGCCCAGGTGCCCCTAAAATGCTTGATTTTTCAATCATTGTAAACATTTTGCTCAGAATCATTTGTAAATATTGTTATCCAGCAGAATACATTGTTAGGGCAGACTCATACTATGGCCACACAGGGGATCCTGTCAGCAAAGATTTTGAAAGCATAGGACTTCTTAGAGTGGTGCCATATGAGATGGCTCTCAAAGATCAATCTAGAAAGGTGGAGAATTAGCACAGAATCTTCTGGGCGTTAGGATCTGTACCCGCAAAAGCCCAGGAGTATGAAACCTACTGAGTGGTTGGAAATGGCTCTCCCCAGGACACTTTCTCAAACTCACTGAGAAAATAATGAGCTGAGAGTACACTTCTGTCTCTTTGGAGCCGTCACAAAGTAAGTCTGGTTTTTCAGTCTTTGGTCCACGTAAAATCTAATCTACGATCCTGCTTTTATACTGTTGATAGCCTCTCCTCGGCTATGTCAAATCTCCTCCATTGCTCACCTTGGAGGAAAGTCATCAAATAAGTGTGAAGTTACTTGGGGCGCCTGGGTGGCTCAATGGGTTAAGCCTCCGCCTTCGGCTCAGGTCATGATCCCAGGGTCCTGGGATCGAGCCCCACATGGGGCTCTCTGCTCGGCGGGGAGCCTGCTTCCTCCCTTCTCTCTGCCTGCCTCTCTGCCTACTTGTGATCTCTGTCTGTCAAATAAATAAATAAAATATTTTTTTTTAAATGTGAAGTTATTTATGCTGTGAAAATTCAATCCTAATCCTTCTTAGGATAGCACTTAACAGGAAGGTCAGATAATTAAACCTGATTTTTAACCTCTTTAACTTGAGTCAGAAATAGATCTGTTGTGACTAAGGGACTCAAGATTGGGTAGTAATTTCCTTAAATGTTGAAGTTATAAAAGTGTGCGCCTTCCTTGTATTTCTTATCTTTGCATCTCTCCGTTTAATAGCTTGTTATCCTTTCCACTGAACATGACCGTGAGAAAAGCAGTTGAATATTAAAGTAGGTGATTCTTGATGACAGGATAATGGAAAGTTAACTTTGTTTTGACCAAACCACATGAAGTTGCTCAATAATCCTAAAATGACTCATTTTAGTACTTTAAAAATCACATTAATCCTGTTGCCTTGAAAACAGTGCTTTAGGGAAGTGGATCTAATTATGTTAAAAATCAATCTCTCTCTCTCTCTCTGTGTCTCTCTATCTCTCTCTCTCTCTCTCTCTCTCACACACACACACACACACACACACATCATTTATGCAGAGAACAAAAAAAGCCTGGAAGAAAATATAACAAGTGTTTACATGGATGGGATTCAGATGGTAGGACCATCATGGATGGTTTCTCTTTTCCTTTAATTTTTTCTGTGTTTCCCAAATTTGATTTAATGAGCATGAATTACTTTCGTAGTAAAAACAGAAAAGAAAAACAACCAAAGCACATACTTAAAAGCAGGGAGTTTGGTGGATGAAGGCCAAGTGTGCAGCTCATCTCTTAGTTCATCGTGCAGAAAGCCCTGAGCACCTCTGCTGTGGCTACTCCTTGCTTCGTTCGCAGATATTTGGTCATGACCCCCAAGTCCTGCACACAGTCAGCTCTGGGGAAGAGAACGGGATGCCCGCTATCCCTTTTCTTGGTTAACCCAAAGCACCACGACCCTTGATCCCTGCTGTCACCCTAAGATCATCCTCAGGGCAAACTCAGCCCTAATTTTGGAAAATTAGGCAAGTTCCTCATAATGAAGAGCAAAATTTCCCTAAAAAAATACTGGTATACATTTCTGCCTTTCTTCAAAGTCCCTCTTCTACTAGCTGCTTTATCCCCTTTTCTACCCATATTGCCTCCTGGGGCTTCTTGTGCCCCAAATTTTTCCTTTCTCCCTTGGCTGGCACACGCCACTCAGTAAAAAGAAAGTTGGGTTGTCAGCTAAATTTGAAGCAAGGCATCTTTTTCAGGCATGTCTCCAAAGCCCATAATGACATCGAATTAAGTGTGTGATCCCTAGAAGTTGGGTAAAGCGTATATTCTATTTAATGCCCTGAGCAAATAGAAATGGAAACTAGTATAGGGTTTGTGCAAAACATAGGCCAAATATGAATCCTTAACTCAATGCCTGGTAAGATCTAACCACTCTTAGGAGTCAAAATAGGGTGATTCGGAGAATGGCACAGATGCAAGGCTATTCAGCATATGGGTTTAGCTGGACTATTGAGCCATGTGGGCTGTGAAACCTTCTCTCCCAGAAGGTAGCCCAGTGGGGCGTGGGGTGTCGTAGGCCCCAATGCAAGAGTACGAATGGAAGCCCACAAGCCATATGTCTAAATAACATAACGTTATAATCAAGCTAGTTAATCATTAAAGAAATTGTGGTTTGTCCTCCTACTTTGACAAAAATACCTTCAGGACAACCTGGAAGTTCAGGTTTGAATTTAGAATTCTTGGACTCCTTGGAGTTCCTTGCCAGAACATGATGGCATGGGGAGAGCTAGTCCATGCTTTGGCCCTCATCCTGTATCCCCTTTCTCTTCCCACTCTTATATCCAGCCCTTCCTTCAGTCGCAAAGATCCCTTGCTTATGTATATGAACTCCCCAGCCAAGGCATCCAAGCTCCTTCCCCACCCCTCAGAACTCGCTCTTAGTTGACTCCTTAAGCCTGAGGTGCACACATACCAGCATTGGGGTCACCCTTAGAAGGACTGACCTGGTAAATATCTTCTTTGGGCTTGGAGGCAAGCTTGACAATGTTTGGGCAGAAAATTCTGGGGTCCCGTGCATTATGCAAAAAACAGAAGTGATGTCAAATATTTCACTCCTAACTCAATCTCTGTAGGTCCTCCTCTAGATGGCTTGGGGAAATTCAAGGTCAAGGTCATTCTTTGTTAACTGCCAGTGCTGCTAGGAGACAGAAGGGTTGATTTCATGACTTCTAAAGGTTATTTATGGCACCTTAGACTCCTCTGCTGAGCAAAGTATTGGGGGAGCTCAGTAAACCGTAGTCTATACCCCAGCCCTCAGTGCCCTTTGGGCAGCTTAATCAAAGTGCCTCTCTGTTCCTCAAAGCTCTCTGCTCTGTTGGGGATGAGGACCAAAGGGGAAGATCTTTAAAGGCAGAGTATATCACTAGGAGTTATTAGTTTCCCTGAATTGGTCATAAATCACCTTTCCAGATACCAAGGCTGGAAGGCAGAGGAGGAATATGGGTAGATAGTTAAAGATGGTGGAGGACTGAAGAAGGACCACCAGGGATTCTGTCTTTGCCCCTATGGTTCAGGTGCAGTCCATTCTGTTGGGAGGTATCACCCCAAAGCCTTCCAACCCTTGTTCGGTTGTGTGGGCCCATCCATGAGGCAGGGCAGCCCTGAAGGCCATGAGTTGAGGAATCAGAATGGGGAGGGATGTAGGTGGGGCCTGGAAGCTGAGTGTGACACCCTGGGGCTTCGTGTGCTTGTCCAGTCAATTCTGTCCCCGACCCAGATGTGCGCTCCTTGTGGTCTCGGCCAGTAATGGAGTAAGGACTGGACATGAAAATTGCAGAGAGGGGTTTATATACCCACACCTTGGTCCTTAGATCAAGCCTCACCTTGGAGAAGAAAATGTTTTGGGTTAGGGTAGTTGGTGGGATGTCATGGAGAGTCCATAACATTAGACCTTTCTCTGAAGTCGACTCCTCTCATCCCAACAAAACAAACATGCCAAAAACTGAAACAAAAAACACTCAGAAGTAAGTGTAAGTAAGTACTCAGAAGTAAGAAGTAAGCCACCTGGGTGGTTCAGTTGGTTAAGCGTCTGCCTTCAGCTCAGGTCATGATCTCGGGGTCCTGGGATTGAGCCCCACGTCTTGCTCCCTGCTTGGTGGGGAGTCTGTTTCTCTCTCTTGCCCTCCTCCCCCACTCGTGTGCTCTCTCTCTTTCAAATAAATGAAATCTTTAAAAAACCAAACCAACAGGTAATAACACTCGCTCAGTGAGCTCCTCTATTTGCCAGGCATTGTGTTAGGTGCTTTACGTGCCTTATCTTGTTTAATCCTCACTCTTGAAGGTAACTAATTTTATATTTATTTATTTATTTATTTACATCTAATGTATTATTTGCTTCAGGGGTACAGGTCTGTGAGTCATCAGTCTTACACAATTCACAGCGCTCACCCTAGCACGTACCCTCCCCAATGTCCATCACCCAGACACCCCATCCCTCCCACCCTCCCCCTGGCAACCCTCAGTTTGTTTCCTGAGATTAAGAGTCTCTTATGGTTTGTCTCCCTCCCTGGTCCCATCTGGTTTCAGAAGGTAGCTAATTTTTATCTTCAGTGTAAAACTGAGGAATCCGAAACCTAGAGATGCTTCAAAAAACTCGTTTCGAGGAGCTCCTGGGTGGCTCAGTTGGTTAAGCAACTGCCTTCGCCTCAGGTCATGATCCCATGGTCCTGGGATCGAGTCCCGCATCGGGCTTTCTGCTCAGCAGGGAGCCTGCTTCCCCCTCTCCCTCTGCCTGATGCTCCCCCTACTTGTGCTCTCTCTCTGTCAAATAAAATCTTAAAAAACAAAAACAAAAACTTGTTTCAAAAGAAAAAAAAAACCTGTTTTAGGTCACATACGTGGTAAGTGGAGAAGCCGAGATGATGGTGATGACCGTGATGATAGTGGTGGTGAGGATGAAGGCAGCTAACATTTGTTGAGAATATATTCTACGCCAGCCAATGCGCAGAGTGCGCCATATTCCTTAAGTCGTTCATTTATCACAACTGCCTCTTTTTTTTTTTTTTAAGATTTTATTTATTTATTTGAGAGAGGGAGAGAGAGAATGAGCACTACCTGGGGGTGGCGGAGAGGGCAGAGGAGGAGGAAGAGAGTCCTCAAGCAGATACCTTGCTGAGCAGGGAGCCTGACGCTCAGCTTGATCCCCGGATCTGGAGATCATGACCTGAGCTGAAGGCAGACGCTTAACTGACTAAGCTACTCAGGTGCCCCTTCTTTTTTTCTTTTTTCTTTTTTTTTAATTAATTTATTTATTTGGGAGAGAGAGCTTGAGTAGAGGCAGAGGGAGAGGGAGAGGGAGAGAATCCCCAAGCAGACTCCTGGCTGAGTGGAGAGCCCAACACAGGACCTTGGGCCGAAATCAAAAGTTGGTCGTTCAACCCACTGAGCCACTGTGGCACCCTTCAGTGGCCTCTGCTGATTAGTATTCTCACTAACTCCATTTTAAAGATGAGGAAACTCCTTCACGCTTGGTCTGCTGATTCCAAATCACTGACTATACTAGTAGCCATTGCTGCTTTTGACCTTGCCTCTCCACGCACTAGGGCCTGACATTCCACTCCCAGCCCTCCCAGTGCACATTGCTGAATGCATTTGCAGATCCATCTGCTTCCTAAAATGTTAACCTTGGAGCTGTCTTATTGATTCTTGGAAGATGATACATGGCAAAGCCTTAGCAGGCAGATGTCTGGTTGAACAGGGCCCTTACCTTAAGTCTGGCACATTTTGTGTTTTCAGGTCTTGAAAATACACTTCTTACAAGTTTCATGCAAATTACCCTTAGGAGCTGACACATAGGCCGAAAAACAGCCTCAGCAAAAACTTTCTCGATCTTACCACCAGGAAGCACTTGGATTTCGCTGACCACAATCTTAAGAGAAACATCCAGCCAGTCAAATATGCAAGTCTGGTCTCACACCAATATGGCAAATCTGGTTTCTGTCCAACGGTGCTGATGCCACACGTCCTTTTTTTGAGAACGTGCCTGCCCCATTGCCTCAGATGCAAGGTCAAGTTTGGAGAGACAGAGGAATGAGCACAAAACTTCCACCTTCCCACTTTCTCCTTATCAACCTATGCAATATAATTTCCCTCCAAGAAAGGGAATAAAATTCCCAACGTCTCAGAAGCCCGTTGTCTTCTGTTAACTTCTTCTCTTAGAGAAACATTTCTTTTACCCCATTTTTGTCTCTCTCTTCAGAAGGTAGTTCTGCTTTGCTGAGGCTGTCTTGTGGACTCACTGCCTGAGCCGCCTCTCCCTCTGCATCCAGAATCTGCCCATAAGAAGGCAGGGGAAGGGATGCTAAGTACAATATTTCAGGGTCCCTGGCATCAAACCCAGCTCTGACACACATTTGCATATAAACTTGGCCCTCAGCCCTGGTCATTGGGCACTAGCCATTATCATTTAGTGGGCTTCAAGTCTCTGAGAGCAGGGACCCCATTTTTTTTTTATCACATTGTATCCCTAGTAGCTACTGTAGTGCCTGATACACAGTAAGCACCCCTCCCCCCATCCCAAAGTGTTTGATCCACATTAAGCGACAGTGTGGGGATCTTGAGTGACATGAGTCCTTGTTGGGATCCTCCTTCAAGTATAACCCTACCCTCCTGGAGGCTGTGTTTAAAGGAGAGCCCTGCCAACATCGGTCACTGTGGGATTCCTGGAGCCAGGCGCGTAGAAGGGTATCGACCTAAGTAATACGTTCACCCTCAGTGGCAAGAGGAAGGGAAGCCTTTTTGTGTCACAAGGGAGAGAAGTCATTTTATTTGGGCTCCCACGGCATTGTTATTTTGACTTTCACTTATTGACACGAATTCTCTGATGACTGGACATGAATAGATATTGCCAAGTCGGATTCTCTGACCTCTGTGGGAGAGGCTAACTTGCGCAAACCCTAGTAGACGCACCCTTGGGAGTGAGGCTACTTTGCGGAATCCTTTGGCAGCAGCTCTGGACTAGGGATTCTTCCTTGTTCCACGCTGTGGCATGTGACTGTGGGCTCAGAGCTGGAAAGGGAGAATCAGATGAAATGTTACATGGTGAATGAACCAGTCATTTTAATTATTAAACGTTGTTCCTCCAATAAGAGTTACTATTGCAGCTTCTGTTGGTTTAAGACCTTCAAAAGTCCAAAACTCCAGCATAACTGGGACCATAACCCTGTAAGATTTTCACATTTGTCCAGACATTTGGACAGTATTCTATGGGTAATGTGTACTTATTTTTTTTTAAAGATTTTTATTTATTTATTTGACAGACAGAGATCACAAGTAGGCAGAGAGGCAGGCGGCTGGGGAGGGGGGGAAGCAGGCTCCCCACTGAGCAGAGAGCCCCATGTGGACCCTTGGATCATGACCTGAGCTGAAGGCAGAGGCTTTAACCCACTGAGCCACCCAGGCGCCCCTGTAATTATTTTTCTTTCAGACTTCTGAGGTATTGTTCGGGTTTTGTGCTTCGATCTATCTCTCGACCGCTCTTTTACTTTGAAGCCTTTATCCATTACAGATGAACCAATGAAAGCAGAAACGGTGGGTGCAAAGGCATAAAACCGCATCACACAGCGTTTGACCTCTGAAAGGCTCTGAGGGAAGAAAGGTGAATTAATCAGCATAGACTCTCTTCTAGAGTCTGTTAGGGTATCACCGAAACTCACAAATGCTGCGACAAGCGAGCCAGTGTGCCCGGATACGCTCATTCCTCAGAGGCTCCTGAGATCCATGCTGGCAATCTGTTTCTGCAGCTAGCGATGACGACCCAAATGCTGGCTATCAGGCTTTTCCAGATTGCTTTCAGTGCTCCAAATGCCAAACCGTCAGAGTTTTAGAAATTACTTTTGATTTGACAAATACCACACCATCAGGGCATGCAGACTAGGAAAATGCCAGTTAGAAGATATTTTTGTGCGTGCATTTTTTTTTTTTTTGGCCTTGTTGTTTCCTGTGGGTTTGTTGGTGGTCTTATCTGACTGAGTGGTGCGAGAAGTTGTGCTGGAGGAGAAATGGACACAGTCTTAACCATGGCATCAGGCAGAGGCTCGAAACCCCTGCGACTATCAGGCTGCGTTTGGTGTGGTTCCACAGCATCGCCTTTGGGTACCAGGCCAGCTTTCCAGTTATACGGGCAGTTAAGTGGTTAAGTGGGGGCAACTTTGGAGCCCTCCACATAAGAAAAGTATAAACTCAGAGCAGATTTTGTTTCACTCCGGTGCGTAACTACAGTACTAATGCAGGCTGTGTTTTCCTAGGAATAAATACAGGGGAATGACATTGGATAAATGAGGATTTTGATTTGGCTGTGTGAGACCCAGACCCCAGCGTACCAGTACCTTGAGCCGGCTGGAGATTTATTTCTCTCTTATGTAAACAAGAGCAGGAGGTAGGCAATGCAGAAGGTATAGTAGCCCCAGGAGGTCACGGGGAATCTCTTTGCAGTTCAAGGCTCCAGCATCCCCAAGGTTGGCCTGTGTCCTCATGGTCCAAGTTGGCGGCTAGAGAGTCAGCCCTCATATTCAAATGGAGGAAGGAGAAGAATGGCATGTCCTCCCCACCGAAGAGCACATCACAGAAGTTGCAAGCGTTTCTACTTCCATATCGTGGCCAGACCTTAGCCAGACGGCCACGCCTAACTGCGAAAGATACTGGGATGCAAAAGATGTAGTCTTTGTTGCAGACAGCATAAGCTCAGCTAAAAATTAGGGGTTCTGTCTGGTACCAAGAAAGAAAGCAAAGTATGGGTGTTGGGGGTCGGTTATTAGCAGTCTGTGCCATGGACTCTGAACCCAGCCATGAACATGAGAAAGGGCCTCCTGAAGGAAGGGATGTCTGAGCTCAGAATGAAATATTAGGGACCTGTTCAGATGAAAGAGATGTGGGAGAGGGGGAAGAAAAGAGTGCTACAAGGGAGGGGGCAGCACACGTGAGGCCATGAGGAAGAGGAAGCAAGACATGTTGGAGGAACTGACAGGTGCTCGTTCTGGCTGAATTATAGAGTGGGAGCAGGAGGAGTCCCTCCCTAGACAGGGCCCAGGCCAGTTCTCAATGTCCAGTGATGTTCTCAGGGGTCTGGCGCTCTTTCTCCCTTGTCTCTTGTTTTATCTGGGTCTCCAAGTTTAAAGTGAGTGGCCATTCTTCCAGGAATGGGAAGAACAGTTAGAACACCTATCTCCCTGTTTTTTTTCTCAGAATAGGAGAATGGAGTTGTTTTTCGTTTGGTTGGTTGGTTTGTTGGATTTTTATTTGTTTGTTTGTTTGTTTTTTCAACCAGAAGGAAAAACATAAGCACCTACAGTGGACTTTTCGGAGAGGCACCAGGGTGGGTGGGGGAAGGGGAGGGAGAACATCACCAAGAGGTACCCTCTGTCCATTACTATGGCGAATTTTACAGGTGGGGATCTGTGAACTGGGAGACCATGGGTCACCTGGAGATGCAAAGGCACCTCTCAATCAACTTGGCCAAGACTGACTAATGCTCTTTTTTTTTTTTTTTTTTAAGATTTTATGTATTTATTTGTCAGAGAGAGAGAGAGAGCAAGAGAGCGAGCACAGGCAGGCAGAGTGGCAGGCAGAGGCAGAGGGAGAGGGAGAAGCAGGCTCCCTGCCGAGCAAGGAGCCCGATGTGGGACTCTATCCCAGGATGCTGGGATCATGACCTGAGCCAAAGGCAGCCGCTTAACTGACTGAGCCACCCAGGCATCCCCTGACTAATGCTCTTACCCACAATGCACTCCTCTTCCAGCGTCCCCTATCTCCTGAATGCACCTCCACCCACCCCAGCGTTCAGATGAGAAGGCCAGGGGCTAGCCGAGGCTCTCCCTCTCCCTCACCTCTCATTCGCCCCTCGTACCTCTAGTGACTGTGCCTCTCCGATAGCTCTCAAGTCTGCCGCCTCCTCACCATCTCCATGGCCCCTAAGCCATTACTCTCTTGTCTTAAGGCAGTGGTTGTCAGTTCGGCTGCCTGGCACCCACTCCGCTGTCTGATCATGCCACAGCCGGCGTTCTCATTTCCCAGCATCAGATAACTGTGATCCCCCTCCCTGGGCACTTACAACCCCATAGGGGCTTTCTCTCTGTGCCAATACAGTGCTGAGTTGTTAGGTCTATACTTCTGTTTCATCAGGTGTCATTGTGCCTCCAATCCAGCCCCTCTGGTCAACTTTCACCTCTGCCAGCACTCCGCACTCCCTTGACTCAGGGCTCTCCTGTATGCTGCAATGCTCCTTCCTTCTCCTGGTGACTGCTGGTCATCTTTCCACTCCTGGCTCCCACTGCTGGCCTGGGGAGATTGTTCCGAGACTCTCAGCCAGCTAGGAATCCTCTCCGCACACGTTTCCCATGGTTCTTTCCTTTAGTGCATATGCTGCCTTGCAAATTCATGGTCACGGATTAACGTCTCCCTGGCTGGATCACCCATGGGGTCCACACGTTCCCTGTGCTCTGTAGAGAACCAGAAGCACAAGCAAACACTTAGGACAAGGGGAGCGGGACTCATTACTGCGCTCTGTACTACTGGTCAAATATATTGTGATAAAGTGTCTGGTTCCTTTTCTTATGAAACCCTAAAATTGGGGACTATTTCCCCTCATATCCTTTTTCCCTAAGCAGTTTCCTATGTCATGATTTGTACCCAAAATAAAAAATGGAAATACTTGAGAGGCACTAGTGTGCTCACTTCGGCAGCACATATATTTGGGAGGCACTAGTGGGGATTGACTATTTGAAAGACAGAGACGGACTTCAAAAGCCTAAAGAAGTCTGCTTCTTTTAAGAAAGACACATCTCAGGGCACCTGGGTGGCTCAGTGGGTTAAAGCCTCTGCCCTTGGCTCAGGTCGTGATCCCGGGGTCCTGGGATCGAGTCCCACATTGGGCTCTCTGCTCCGCGGGGAGCCTATTACTCCTCTTTCTCTCTGCCTTCCTCTCTGCCTACTTGTGATCTCTGTCTGTCAAGTAAATAAATAAAATATAAAAAAAAAAAAAGAAAAAAAGAAAGACACATCTCCACCCCTAACCTTAGCTAGACGATGAAGGCTTCTACATTGGGTCTCATGGACCAGTCAAGCACTATTCTCAGGGGTGGGTCCAGGTATCAGGGCCTTTGATCCTCTGGCAGATCTCTGGCCTCCAGTTTTGTCTTTAAGGTCTGTGATGTCAAATGTAATGAAGTAATTTTAGTCAGTGCTCCAACTACACTGGTTTCTTTCTGCTCCTTAAACACACAGATCTCACACGTAGCACAGGGCCTTTGCACATTCTCTTCCCTCTGCCAGGAATACCCTCTTCTAGACCTTTGCTTCTTTTGATCCCTCAAGACTTTGCTAAATTGTTGCTTCCTCAGAGAGGTCTTCCCTGACCACCTGATCTAAACTAGCTGCCCTGGCCTCCTGCGTACCCTACCCTCATTAGCATTTAGAGATAGAGTGATTCCCTTCCTTGCTCATTGTCTGTGTCTCCCACTAGAATATAAGCTCTCTGAGGGCAAAGAGAGAACAGCCCTGGGAAATAGCAGAAACTCCATAGATGTATGTTGAATGAATGAATGAGTAGGTCAGCCCATCAAGGACAGGGTGGAAATGGGGTTTGTGAGGGTGTTAAGTATGTAATGGTATGCCTCTTTCCTACCAGGATGACTACTACTTCATTCTGTCCTTCCCTGGTTTCTAAAAACTTCACAATGAAGTGTCTTTCACACACAAGGAGAGAATAAGCCCTCTCAAGGGGTCTTGGGACCAGCCCCTCCTCCCACTTGACCTCTTTCCAGAGGAAATTCCAGTTATCCCATTCTGCTCCCATGGTCAGACTTGACTTTTCCGGGCTCATCTGGACATCTCTCAGTAGACAGGAACCTATGTGCACGTCTAGTTGCCCAGATCATACCTACCTTAGAGCATCTCCTACGAGACCCAGCCTGGGATAGTCACCAAGGGACCTGGAGCACCTGCAGCCGTCTGCTCTTTTCATGTGATTGGTAACAAATTGCACTCCTTGTATTCTCACAAACTTGACCCATGGGGAGGTGAAAGTCAATTTCCAGAGACCCCTGGAAAGGGAAGGTAGAACTGTGGAACCATTGGACACCGGGACATTGGTGAGCCTGAGAGGTGGGAGACAATACTACAGCATGTTGGTCTTCATTGAAAAATCCAGAATGAACTTTCCCCCACAAGTCAAGAATGATCAATACTCGCTCTCCGTGTAGGGTATCCCCACATTCCCCACATTTATAGCTTGAGGATAAAGTATAGCACCTGAAGAAGGGTGGCTTTGTGCTCGTTATCTCACTGAACTGGCATTCAGCTTTAGAGATATGCGTTATCATCTCCAACTTGATAAAGGGAGCTATTGAGGGTGAGGAATGCAAAGTGAATTTCTCTGATTCACATGGTTTACAGGTGCTCCAGGCTATAATTGCAGGTACTAACCACCAGACTGTTTGGCACACCAGTTTAAACCAAGCACCTACACTACCTGTGTTGGTCAAAACCAGCCTCATTGAGGCATAATTTATATACCATAAAATTCACCCACTCTAAGCTGGTAATGCAATGATTTTAGTACACTTGTAGAGTTGTGTAGCTATCACCACAATCCAGTTTTAGAACCTTTCCGCTACCCCAAAATGTTTCCTCATGCCCATTTGCAATTAATCCCCACTCCTACCCTCAGTCCTAGGCAACCGCTGATCTATTTTCTGCCTCTATAAATGAAATCATCCTGCATTATCTTTTATCTCATGAAAAGTTGCATTTGTTTTGTGAAGACGGTTTAGCTCAGTCCTCAACCCTCAGTTCCCAGGTGTGGTATTAGACCTCCACTTCTGCAAGAGGCCTGGAGGGAAAGTAGTTTGTTTGTGAATTCACATTCCTAGCTTCTGAGGACACAGACAGGGACTGCCAGTCTGAAGGTGAAAAACCAAGATCAGGGATTCCTACATGTTGATTTTTCTGTTCTTTTGCTTCTTAAAACATGTGAAATACTTCATCTTAATTCATGGGCTTCTAGTCCAAATAGTTGCAGAAAGGGCTCCATTTTTTAAAACTTTTTTGTTTGTTTTGTTTTTAGATTTATTTATTTGAGAGCAAGGGAGCATGAGAACAAGCAGGTGTGGGGGCAGAGGGAGAGAGAGAATCCTCATGAAGACCCCGGCTGAGCACAGAGCCTGATACAGGACTCTGTCCCAAGACCCTGAGGTCATGACCTGAGCCCGAATCAAGAGTCAGCTGCTTAATCAACTGAGCCAGTCAGGCTCCCTGGAAGGACTTTAATTAATTAGTTTAATTAATTAATTAAATTTATTGGAATGGTTCCATTTTAAATAAAACACAGAGAACAAAATAGTCCAGATTGAAAAAACATAATCCAAAGGGCCAAGCTAAAGCCCCATCAGCCTCCTCCTATCCAGTGCGGAAGCTCCTCCCTGAAACAGGAAGTGAGGAAGACAACAGCGAAAGGGTCAACTCCTCTTCACGCCTGCCCTCAAATACCAACCGTCATGGCCATGCGAGGCTTGAAATTCTTCTCTGCCCCAGACCTGGGAACAGTGCAGTTGATGCCTCTGCCTCTGGCCTCTCCATGACCACTGAGACACCTTTCTCTGTGACAAAGTCTAAAGTTACCTCCTTGAGGTAAAGAGGCGAAGGAGGGAGCTCAATCCCTTCCTTCCTCCCCACCATCCCTCTTGTTCTTCCAGTGAAATTCCCATTCCTCCCAGAGAGATAACAAAACCGGTACTTCAAGACCACGGGGTCCATTCTAGCCCCCTCGCACCTCTTTCTCTTCTTACCAGGAATACATTATTCACACCGGTGGAAAGGTAGCAGCAGGCCCAGGACGAGGCCCCAGGGCAGGGTGAGGCTCTCCCACAGGTCAGATCACCCTCGGAGGCTGTCTTTACCAAGGGAAATCTGAAAACACGCCAGTTTTGAGGCACCTGGCTGTCTCCGTTCCTAATGCTTACCACTCTTGATCTTCAGATTGTGAGTTCGAGCCCCATGCTGGGGGGTGAGAGTTTAATTTAAAAATTAAATAAATAATTAATGTAAAAAAAAAAAGAAAGGGGGCGCCCAGGTGGCTCAGTGGGTTAAAGCCTCTGCCTTCGGCTCAGATCATGATATCAGGGTCCTGGGATCGAGCCCCACATGGGGCTCTCTGCTCGGCGGGGAGCCTGCTTCCACCTCTCTCTCCCTGCCTCTCTGCCTACTTGTGATCTCTCTCTCTGTCAGATAAATAAATAAAATCTTTGAAAAAAAAAAAAAAAGAAAAAGAAAGAAAGAACGAGTCAGTTTTAAGTTTTATTTACAAATTCCTCTGGTGCAAGGGCTAGGGTGAGGGGAAGAGACTGACTAGGAGCCTAACAACATCAGCAGCAGCAGCAATAACAAGAATTATAACTTACTCTTTTTTTTAAAAGACTTTATTTATTTGACAGAGAGAGATTACAAGTAGGCAGAGAGGCAGGCAGAGGAGGAGGGGGAAGCAGGCTCCCTGCTGAGCAGAGAGCCCGATGCGGGACTCGATCCCAGGACCCTGAGATCATGACCTGAGTCGAAGGCAGAGGCTTTAACCCACTGAGCCACCCAGGCGCCCCATAACTTACATTTATTGAGCACGAGCTATATACCACACTTATGTATGCTTTATCTGTTTTTTTCTGATATATTGCTCAAAATAACTCTATAGGTTAACAGTATTATTAGCTTCATTTTTCAGAAAACTATTTTACTAGCTTACTTATTAGTTTATTACTAGTACAGATATTATTAGCATAGAAATATAGAATTCTTTTCATTATTAAATTATTAGTAGTACGGACTTTTTATTGTAACTGTATATTATCCATGTGTAGAAATTATTAGTAAAGGAAATAGTATCAGTACCACTATTACTTCCAGAAATTATTTCTGTAGTACAGAAATTTGTACAAAAGTGGTATCATACTATTATGGTATAGAAATTATTAGTACAGAAATTAGTATCAGGACAATTACTGTAGTACGGAAATTAAATATTATTATGGTTCAGAAATTATGAGTACAAACACAATACCCGTACTGTCATTACACTATAGAGATTATTAGTATGGAAAATAGCATCGGTACTATTACTATTGGTCCCTTGTTCAGAAATGAGGTCAGGCAGAGAGTGGGTAGGTAAACTTCTCTAAGCTGACAGAGTTAGCTTTGGGGCTAGTTGAATGCACCCAGCTCTTAATCTTGAAGCAATCTTCACACCCAGCTTCCCCCCCCCAGGGCAGGGAAGAGGGTGAGGAGGGAGAACCAATCAAACTGAACCGAGAAGAAAGAGCTCCAGGCACATTCTTGTGCCTGGAGCCCGCAGGAAAATGGGTAACTAATTCACCAGGAAAATGGTCCCATAACCTGTGTTTGGAAGAAAGAAATCATTTTCAAAGCTAGGATTGAGGGGCCCCTGGTTGGCTTAGTTGGTAGAGCAGAAAACTCTTGATCTCAGGGTTGAGAGTTCAAGACCCACCTTGGGTGCAAGAGCTTGGGGGGAAAAAAATGAAAGAAAGAAAGAAAGTTAGAAATGAGTTGAAACAATATTGCATTTAAGTTCAAGCAGCAAGTATTTCTTGAGTGTGGATTTTACACTTCATTCATATTTTACATTTATAGTTTACAGTTCATTCATACAAATATTCGTATTCAATTCACACATATTCATTTTGCTTTTGACAGTTATGTGAATGATATTAGCTTTACAGTTACTTTATTTGTGGGTTTTGCTCAATGAATGAGCTCAGACCTCAGCCCCACAGGTCAGGGAGGAGCGTGGACAGAGCATGGGCTGAGATTTGCTTTGGCTATAGTCGCTGGGACTGCAGACATACTGGGGGGAGGTTCTTAACACGTGAGGCTGTGGCGAACCCAGAGCTGGACTCCGAGAACCGGAAGGAGAAACAGGATGGACCTTGACCTGCAGCAGAAACAGAGTGGACGTGTGGATCTTCCAGCAGAGACCAGTGGGCTTCCCACTAAGAAAAGTGTGCCAACGAGTCAGCTGGGGAGCACAGCTGGAGAAGGAGAGCGCTCCGAGTATTAATGAGAGTTTCTCCAGCAGTCCTCAAACTCAACAGACTCAACTTCCAACGCCAGTTTGGAAGAGGACTTCAACTACGCCATTTTGACCTCAGTGGGTACTTTCTAATAGAGTTCTTCTTTCCCGCTTATCTTTTTATTTTTTTTAAAGTAAACTCTAGGCCCAACATGGGGCTTGAACTCACGATCCCAAGATGAAGGGGCTCATGCTCTACGACTCAGCCAGCCAGGTGGTGCCCTTGCCAGCTCATCTCTGAATTCAGGCAAAAGATCCCGCAGGCAAAGCATCCCCTAAGGGGAACTGAAACTACCCCCTCAAGCAATAACAACTGTCCTGAGCCAGCAAGACCCCACAAAACTGTCGCCAAGACGGGGATCGACCTGACCTATACTGCCCACCTGCACGTACCCACCAACCTCTGTCCCACGTTGTCCTTACATAAGCCTGGAAGTGTTTTCGGAACTTTGGAGATGGTCTTCGAGACCCACTCCTCTGTCTTCCTGGTGCCGGCCTTGGTGAAACAAATTCCTTTCTGGTTTCACAGTCACTCATCGCTCTACCTCTGGATTTTGTCTGGTCTGGTTGGGACGCCCAGAGCCAGGTACTCTTGGGCCCCTGTGCCCCAGCTACAATTTCTCAAGTTGCTCCCCTCTATCCCTCACAGAGGGGGGATCACCTCCCCCCACCAGAGGAATACAGCGGTTTATCTGTATTTTTCCCAGGTTCATGCTTCTGGGTAGAATCTGCTGCAGCCCCAGGGGAGTGGATAGGAGGCAATTGGAGGAAGAGGGACCATCCCCAGGACAGGAAAGGGGGAGATGGGGAAGAGTGAAATAGGAGAGGTGGGGGGTGCCGAGAGGGAGAGGACTTCCAATCCGTGGGCTGGTTGTCTGAAAGTACACTTGGGTCCAGGTCCTCTGCTCCTCCCTGAGAGTGCAGACCGGGCGGGGGAGTCAGGGCTCGTGAGTGGAAAGGGGACCGCAGTTTGGAAGATGAAGCGGTGAGGCTGGAAGTTCAGAGCAGATGAGGTGGCATTTATGATGGCGAAGGAGATTCAGAAGTTTTGTTGGAAACAAAAAAGACAGGCTGCAGCATCATGGACCTGAGAAGCAGGGTAGCGGTATTTGTGAAAGGGAAGCTGTTTCTTCCGGTCTGAATTCAGGTTCCCATCCCTGAGGCTGGTTTCCAGACCAAACAAGAGACATTTCCAAAGACACTGTCTCTTTGTTACCATTACCCTTCCTCAAACTTTCTCTGCTGCCACCCCTCCCACAGTGGCCCCACAAAGAGGGGGGTCTCTGGGCATCTGAGGGATGCCCGCAGCAGAATCACGTGGGGGCCTTTCTGGACCTTCCTCTGTTGTCATTAAAATTAGCCTTGAACTTGTTTTTTTGTTTTTTGTTTTTTGTTTTAATTTAAAAAAATATTTTTAAAATTTATTTGTCAGAGAGAGAGAGCGAGCACAGGCAGACAGAGTGTCAGGCAGAGGCAGAGGGAGAAGCAGACTCCCTGCCGAGCAAGGAGCCCGATGTGGGACTCGATCCCAGGACGCTGGGATAATGACCTGAGCTGAAGGCAGCCGCCCAACCAACTGAGCCACCCAGGCGTCCCAGCCTTGAACTTGTTGAGAAGGTCCTTCCCTGAGCCCTTTGCAGAGGGAAAAATCAATAAAAAATTCCAAAAGTAAGAAAAACCAACTAAACACGCTTACCCTGTGTTTGAACCATATTACCCTGGGTGAGGTGGAGTCAGACTCAGACCAAGAGAGAGCAACCAGAAAGAGTGTTACACCCACAGCTCCCGAGGGAGAAACAGCTCGCGACCCAGGGCCACTCAGGGGAAGCACCAGGGTCAGTCACGAGGGAGAAGGAGGAACGGTAGGCAGTCACCTTGTCGTGGTTTCCACAGGAAGGGGCAGGTGACATAGGGTAAGAAAGTTAGGATTGGTTAATTTGGATAATTTCAGGCAGCCGCGGGGCATAGGGGCTGTCCCTCCTTGTCTGGTAGTTGGCCTCAGGGCAACGAGGGAGACTAGTGTGAGAATCCGGTAAGGGAGGTGGTTTCGGGGTGGACGTAATTGTCTGCTCAAGAAGGGGAACGGACTGGCCTCTAGCCAGGTGCTAAGAACTGAGTCAAGATGGCATTTTACTATTATTTTTTAAAAGATTTTATTTATTTATTTGACAGACAGAGATCACAAGTAGGCAGAGAGGCAGGCAGAGAGAGAGGAGGAAGCAGGCTCCCTGCTGAGCAGAGAGCCCAATGTGGGGCTGGATCATGACCTAAGCCAAAGGCAGAGGCTTTAACCCACTGAGCCACCCAGGTGCCCCTCAAGATGGCATTTTAAAGACCTATATTATACCTTGTGAACCTGGGAATGAATATGTCATTTCCTTATTTTAGGGGACATAAATGTGGGAACAGAGAAAAGTCTTGCCACTAAAGCCTAAACTGACAGAGTTCTAAGCCATTGCTGGCTGTCCTTTATCTGCACGCAAGAGTTCCTGTTTAAGGGGCACCTGGGTGGCTCAGTTGGCTAAGTGTCTGCCTTCTGCTCAGGTCATGATCTCAGGATCCTGGGATGGAGCCCACATCAGGGCTCCCTGCTCAGTGGGGAGTCTGCTTCTTCCTCTCCCTCTGCTGTCCCCCTGCTTGTGCACTCTCTATCTCTCTCTCTAATAAATAAATAAAATCTTTTTTTTTAAAGATTTTATTTATTTATTTGAGAGAGAGGCAGTGAGAGAGCTTGAGCGAGGAGAAGGTCAGAGGGAGAAGCAGACTCCCCGTGGAGCTGGGAGCCCGATGCGGGACTCGATCCCTGGTCCCCGGGATCATGACCTGAGCCGAAGGCAGTCGTCCAACCAACTGAGCCACCAAGGCGTCCCTAAATAAAATCTTTTTAAAAAAAAGTTCTGTTTAAGTCATTGGTAGACAGTTATCTCCATTCATCAGGAAATAGCCTGCAAACAACTTCTTTCCAGGTGTTTCTATTACGGAGAGAAGGGAGAGATGGGGGTCAGCCCTTGTAAGGCTCTGACAGGTAGAATAATGGCTTTCCTGAAGATGTCCTTATCCTGACCTGGACCTTGTGACCATGTTACCTCCCATGGCAAAGAGGGGGTTACAGGTGCAGATGCAATTAAGTTTGCCAAACAGGTGATCATGAGAGGGGTCCTAATCATAGCAGTCCTTAGAGGTGGCAGAGGAAGGCAGAGAGGATCAGAGAGATGCCTCTGAATGGGACCTGACCCATGATTGCTGGCTTTGCCGATGCAGGAAGGGGCCACATGCCCCAGACTGCAGGCAGCCTCTCAAAGCTGGAGAAGAAAAGGAAAAGGAGACTTTTCTGGAGCCTCCAAAAAGAAACACAGACCTGCCAACACCCTTTTTTTAGCTCTATGAGACCAATATTGGACTTTTGAACAACAGAACTTTAATAAATTTGTGCCATTGTAAGCCACCTAATTCATGGTAATTGTTTTATGGCAGCAATAATAGTAATAGTAGAGAGACTAGTCTAATAATAGTAATAGTAATAGTAGACTGAGAAGTCTCCTTGAGTGGTACCTTGTCCCCATCAGAACCTCTCTCTTGTGTCTCTTTTACTAAGCACATTCAATACCAAAGATTTGTTGTTTTTATTAATTACTTTATTTGAGAGAAAGAGAGAGAGGGAGTGTATAAGCATAAGTGGGGAGAGGAGCAGAGGGAGACGGACTCTCAAGCAGACTTCCCATTGAGCACAGAGACCAACACGAGGCTTGATCCCGCGACTCTGAGATATGACTGAACTGAAATCAGAGTCTGACGCTTAACCAACTGAGCCCTCCAGGCACCCTCCACAAAGATTTGTTTTTAAGCAGGATTGGATTTACTAAGTAAGGGACATTCAGTAGCTTATAGAATCTGGGAGGACCATAGACCAGGCTCTGGAGCACACGGCCAGGAACAACACCCAGCCATACCAGGGGGCTGCTTTTCTGAGACATTAAAAAAAAAAAAAATAAATCTATTTATTTACTTTGAAAAGGAGAGGAAAAACAGCAATAATGTGTGCTTTGATAAGCAGGCCACAAGCACTCAGTTCTACTGGGGATGGTCTGGGAAATAGTACAAGCTCCCCAGTTGTCTGACCAGAGAATGGGGGGCTGAGATTCTTTTTCCCACTGCTTCCTGTCCCACTTAGGTTGATGGTTATCCTTAAGGGACTCAATTGCCTCAGTTCCAGGTTGTGCCCTAAGTGACAGGGTCTAGCAAATTCCTTTGTGCCGAAGAAAACCCCCTGGCTGGTAAGCAGAGAGACACATCATTTGAGGTGGAAAGTCTTCAGCTTGGCAGAGTCAGTGACCCAGAGCTGTGAGCAGATTCAAACCTGAGCCAAGGCGGTGTGGTGTGGGACATCTGTGTCATCCGTCACAATCCCTTCTAGGGTTTACAGCCAGCATCTCGCCACCCCTGGGCATCTCTCTCCACACACCCATTTACACAGCAAATACATAGTCCATAGCATCTATCTGGTAAGTCCCTGGGTCTTCATGATGACCCTCCTGGGTACATTTCAAATAGCTGCAGTGCTTCAAAGATACTAGAATCATTCTAAAGTGTGTTGGCTTTTCCAAGTTCAATTTCCCAATATTATTGTGCCAGAAATCCTATCTTTTGCAACTATTCACACATCTGGTGAAAAATTTTAGATAACAACTCTAAGATGTACCTGGGGGTATATAGTTTTTCAATAATTTTTTTTTTTTTGCAGGTAAGCAGCTAGAGAGTCTGGAAACCACTGTTCTAGACTTCTGCAGATGTGTCTCCCCAAGGTGAGGTGCTCAGAATCACTCAAGAGATGGATGGAGTGTGGGGAAGTGTGTGATGAAGCTGGGAGCTTCCATCGTTACCCAGAAAGAATCCTGGGCAATAACTTAAAGGAAAATCAAAACGAGAGACTCTATAGATAGAAAATGAGTTCAGCTCGCTGAAGGTCCAGATGGATGGGTGCTGAATAACCAGGCTGTGCTCTCCAGCATCCCGATTTGCTCCTTCCCAGAGTCTGGAGATGCTGAGTCAGTGGCTTGAAAACCATCCCAACCTGTCATTTCCCCTTTTATATTAACTTGATTTTCTTCATGTTGCCTTCTCAAGCTCTAAGTGTTAAACTTACTCTATGATTAATATAGCAATGTTTAAAAAAAAAAAGACAAAATGCTCATTCTGTTTTATGGAATGCATCAAGCGAGGGGACACTTTTTTTCTCTTCTAGAGAACCAGATGTCCTAGCCAACAGACTACCTGCAGAGGTGAGGCAATAAACAGTGGCAGCAGGAAATCTATGTAAGTAGAAAAGAGATGCCTTGGATGTAATTTATCTGAATCGAATTTTACAACCCGTCAAATTCATTAGCTGTGACCCTACCTTTCCCCTTTCAGAAAACAATACTCTCAGACTTTCAGCGGTAAGCAGGTTGGTTTTATGGTCTTTCTTGAATCTCTTCTCTCTAATGGTGAGTTAAGAAAGCTTAGAAGGGCTTAGGGGATGTTGGAATTATTTCAACCGAACTTGTAAAAAAGCTTGTCAAGGCTGGTACAATGTTCACCTACTCAGCTATTTGTTGTTCGTGTGTTGTTCATGTGAACACTAGGCATGTAGGAATACCCTCATTGGACATGTTTTCTTGCTCTGATGTCTTTTTCAAATCTGGTAACAAAGGAGTAATAGGTTGGTCTTTGAAACCAATCAGGCATGAGTTTATTTTTATTTATTTTTTAAAAGATTTATTTATTTATTTGACAGAGAGAGAGAGAGAGAGAGACAGCGAGAGAGAGACCACAAGCAGGGGAAGCAGGGAGAGGGAGAAGCAGACTCCCCACTGAGCAGGGAGCCCGATGCAGGACTCGATCCCACAACCCTGGGATCATGACCTGAGCCAAAGGCAGTCGCTTAACAACTAAGCCACCCACGTGTGCAGGCATGAGTTTAAACACAGGGTCTCAGTCTGTCTGCAGCTCAGGTCATGATCCTAGGGTTCTGGGATCAAGTCCTGCATTAGGCTCCCTGCTCCGCTTCTCCTTCTCCCACTCGCCCTGCTTGTGTTCTCTCTCACTGTCTTTTTCTCTGTCAAATAAATAAATAAAATCTTTAAAAAAAATAAACACAGGCTCCATCACTCATTAGCTGTGAAGCCAGGCTTGTGCATGGTGGGGGTGATGATTCCTTCTCATAGACTGCTGTGAGGAACCAACAAGGTCACGTGTGCAAAGAACAGAACAAGGCCATGTGTACCCGAATAGGGGCATACAACAGACGGTGGCCAGTATTACTAGGATCATCATTATCCTTTTGATCTGAAATTTGGTTTTGGAATAGATTTCAGGGGAAAATCTTAGGCAAAAGACTGATACAAATCTTTCGGCTGGTTTTTGTTTTTGTTTTTGTTTTTTAGATTTATTTATTTGACAGAGAGAGTGTTTGTGAGTGGGGGGAGGGATAGAGGGAGAGAGAGAATCCCAAGCAGACTCCCGGCTGAGGTGGAGCCCAACGCAGGGCTCGATCCCAGGACCTTGAGCAGAAACCAGGAGCTGGCCACCCATGGTTTTACCTTCACTCCTAAAATCAGAAGCTGATACTCTCATTTAATTCAGTGCTGGTAGGTTTCATTCCTGAAATCCTTTCATCAATTTGATTAACTCTTCAGACAATCTGACATTTACAAACACCATCTTATTTCATTCTCTTAAAAACCTACCAGTCAACCAGAGCAAATACTACCATTCCTCTTCCCTCTTAGGGAAGTAGACAGTAAGATTAAGAGATATTAAGTAACTCTCACCTTTGTGCCTTTGCTCTCACTTTTATCTTTCCGGGAATGGCCCCTAATCCCTTTTCCCTGCGTTGAAACACCACACATTCGCCAGGGCCCATTTTAAGCTTTCCTCTCCTTTTTTTCAGAGGCAAAGAACTCACTCTTTCCTGACCTTCTAGAGCACTCAACGTTTCAACCATAGAATTTACCAGTTTAGTACTGTGTCTTCCATTTCTTCCCAATGAGTTCTTGTTTGTTTGTTTGTTTGTTTTAAAGATTTATTTATTTTTTATTTGACAGAGATCACAAGTAGGCAGAGAGGCAGACAGAGAGAGAGGGGGAAGCAGGCTTCCTGCCAAGCAGAGAGCCCTATGTGGGGCTCGATCCCAGGACCCTGGGACCACGTCTCGAGCCGAAGGCAGAGGCCTTAACCCTCTGAGCCACCCAGGCGCCCCTGTTTGTTTGTTTTTTAAACTCTGCCCAGTAAGACAAGAAACCTCTCAAAGCCAGGGAGCATGCAACTTCAATATATTTTGGCTCCCACTACCCAGACCCCTTTTCTCTTCATACTCCCCAGGGCAGAGCTGGACTTAGAGCGAGTGCCTTGTGTATGCTTGATTGACTCACAGAGAGTTTTCCTAAAATCATGGCCTAGAAAATGCACTGCAGGATAAAATTGGAGACTCACTCCTTAGAGACTGCCATCTAAGAAGCAGAACAGAATGTTCTTGCTGAGAAACTGAAATGCAAAAAGCAAATATAAGCCCGTTGCTTCTCTGTCGCTTCTACTGCTGATTGTGGCAATCCCCATCAGAGCCCTGTGAGTTTATAGGACCAGGACAGGCCTTTCGTCACAGAGTCACAGTGTCTGCTTGTCATACCACTGTGACCTTGTGTAGGTGGGGACACCCTTCTCTGGCTTTATGGCACTCAGCTCTCCTTCCTGCAGTGATGAGAATTAACTTCATATTGTCTAAAAAAAATTAAACAACTCTTAACTGAAGGAAGCTAAATAGCAACTGATATTTTTGGAGGCTTTCTTGAATTAGGACAGCTGAGTTTAATGGAAAAATAAACATGTTTCGTACTGAATATCTGTTGCATATGTTGCTAACAAAGTACCAGCTTAAAGAAAGTTTCCCCTGTTGTTTCTTCCTTTGAATCGCATTTCTTCCTGGTTGTTTATGTGATTTATTATAAAGCCAAATAGATATTCCTTATAAATTCCAAATGACAAGACATTCCTGGGATTCTTTTAGAACATAAAATTCCAGAGTTTTCCCAATGATTCCAATGATGAGGGTTTCTATCTCCTGAGCCACTCTTTCTAACCAGCGAAGAACACTAGGAAGGCTCTTTGCCAAGTTCCGGTGCACTCATGTTCTCCAGGAGAATGCTGCTTTTTCTTTAATATGCACACACATCAATGAAGATCTTGTTAAAATGCAGATTCTGTTTCATAGATCTGCTGCAGGACTTGTGAATCCGCATTTTAACACAGAAGTGGCGCCGGGGTCCTGGTCCACTGACCACGCTTTGGGCAGCAATGTTCTAGGGAGAACTGGGGATCAGTGTATGGCAGGTGCCTGAGAGCCTGGCCAAAGATTCTGGAGCGGGAGCAGATGTGGTCCCCATCACTGGAGGTCGGAGAGATCCTTAAGTCCTGGACAGCCCACGCTTTAAAACAAGACAAACCGGGGGACACCTGGATTTCTGAAGGAAAACAGGTAGCTGCTTCTTAGGGGTGTGGAAGGAAACGGCTCCTGGCTGGGAGCTCTACCTGGTGCTGCCTCCAACTTTTCCTGCTTGCTTGCCTCACGGAATCCTCTCCTGAATTGTTGCTCTTTTATCTAAAACATCGATCTAAAAATCCTTGCTTGGAAATGTGCCCTCCTTGGTCTTGGCGCTTGGCTGTATCTTATACTGATTGTTGGCCTATACCTGGAGCTTTTGGTCCTGCTGGGGAAAAAGGATGGACGTGTTTGAGCTCTTTCTCTGGGAAAAGATTGTCTAAACCAACAAGCCCTGTGTGTCTATCTGTCTGTCTATCTACCTACCTATCTCAGCTTTAACTTCGTGTTTGGGCCAGGAAAGGAAAAGAAGGTTATTGTGGCCATATCTTTCTAAACAAATTAAGGTAGAGGCACATAGTATGTGTTCAATGTATACTTTTTTTTAAAGGTAAAATTTAAAAAAATAAAATTAACCAAAAAAGTGCACAACGTAGTGGCATTTAGGATATTCACACTGTTGTGAAACACCCCTTCTATCTAGTTTCATAAAACATTTAACACATACTTTTTTTAAGTTAACATATGATGTATTATTTGTTGTATAAGTCATATCTTTTGAAAGCTATATGAAAGCAAAGATTATGTGGCTAATTCAAGACATTTCTGTCACTTCTTGAATTCAGTAGGCAATTTATTGGCTCTTACAATTGGAGGTGTTTCAACTATGTGAATATCTTTTCACTTTGTTTTTTGATTTGCCATTATTCAGTATTGATGATATCAGCTATTATTTATGGAATGTCTACTATGTCCCAGATCCTTCACATATATTTTCTTCTTTAAGATTCACAGCCTAATTTAAAAGGTATTATTAACTTTTAATAGAAAGGAATCGCTAAGCTCAGAGACTTTAATTCACTTGCCCAAGGCTACACAGGTATCATGTGGGAGAGCTGAGGCTTAATCCAAGCCAGTCTGACTCTAGGACTTGATCTTTTAGTCACTACAAAATAATAATTCCCTACGTGGACACAGACTTATTATTTGTGACAAGTGTGAATTATGGAATAAGTTAAACTCTCAGCAGGCATGAAATTGGATACATGCAGACTGAAGATTAAATAGTTTTAAACAAGGGTTGAGAAGAAGCTAACCAAATAGCGGAAATCCTCACGAAACTGTTCAAAATTAAAGAGGTTTTTTTTTAAAGGTTTTATTTATTCATTGAGAGAGAAAAAAAAAAAGAGACAGAGCACAAGCAGGAGAGGCAACGGGGAGGGAGAAGCAGGCTCCCCGCTGAGCAGGAAGCCCAATACAGGCCTTGATCCCAGGACCCTGGGATCAGGACCTGAGCTGAAAGCAGGCGCTCAAATGACTGAGCCACCCAGGTGACCCCAAATTAAGTTTTGTTTTGTTTTTTTAAAGATTTTATTTATTTATTTGACAGACAGAGATCACAGGTAGGCAGAGAGGCAAGCAGAGAGGAAGGGAAGCAGGCTCCCTGCCAAGCAGAGAGCCCAATGCGGGGCTAGATCCCAGGACCCTGGGATCATGACCTGAGCCGAAGGCAAAGGCTTTAACCCACTGACCCACCCAGGTGCCCCCCCCCAAATTAAGTTTTTGTTGGAAATTTTTTCATGTAATTTTAGGAACTTGTATTTATTCACCTATTAAGATTTTAAAATCATGATTTATAACTATTACCCCCTTTCTCCTGCATCACTGGTTACCCTCCCTTTGCTGAATCACTATCATTAGAAAGGAAACCTGCTTCAGTGTCTTATTTAAAAAAAACCAAAAAACTAAAAACCTTTGCTGACCCCATCTCATGACTTCTGGCTACTTTTTTTTTGCTACCATTTTTCTGCTTCCCGTTGCTGCACAACTCCCAGAAAGCACTGTCTACTGTCACTCCTTCCTGTATTCTTCTGTCTTTTCCTCAGCCTGCTCCGATAGAGTCTGTCCCCACCACTCCGCCCAAACAGC